>BQNB010043952.1:0-45183 GCA_026074375.1 Tanacetum coccineum
TCATAAAGTAGTCATCTATTGTACTCTCATGTGGGTAAACATCTTCATCATTTTACAAATTCTTACTATCATTAACTTTCATAGTATGCTTAACATTGTCAATTAACAATTAAAAATACTTTTTTTTGAACGGCAATTAAAATACTTTTTAATGAAAAATTTAAGCTCATGTGCAAATTACACGAGTCACAATTTAATTTCACAAACTAATTATATATTACTATTGTTTTAAAAACTTTTAAATGTTTAAGTATAATCATCATTAGTATTTTGAACATTATTTATCTAACAAAGAAAAAGATTAATTTTCTCTAACGTGATATCAATATTAAAGAAAGAGTAAAAAAATATCTCAAAAAAAAAAAGTGAAAAAAAAAACTAAAAAAAAAGAGAGAGTAAAGAGTGAAGAGGCATTAAGACCCCCCCATCCACATCTAGTTGGTTAAGATGTTTCAGCCTCTGATCACGTCTGAATGAAAGAAAAAAAACAAACGCTCTTAATGAGCCAAATATCTGAGCGCGTCTGAATGAGTCAGATTAAGAGGCTATTAAAAGGCTTTTTATGAAAACCAAACACGGAGTAAGGTTCGAATATCGACCCATTTTGCACGCCTACCTAGAGTCACCACTTTATTACATATGATTCTCGATCGGAGGAATACTAGATCCACATCCATTTTATACAAAAAAATCCCACACCCATATGTGTCAAACAAATAGTGGTAGTGAAAAAAAGAAAGAGAAAATGTGATAGATAGTGATTGGTGGAACTAACATGCCACATGTGTATGTAGAAGTTTTTATGTGAGTTAGGAGTGGATGTAGCATTTCTCAATCGATTAATCTAATTCCTACTATGTGGGACCCACCATCACCAAATCTACCAAATCCACCAATGTAGCAACCTTTAACTTCAAGTTACATCTAACAACTACTGCTACAATACTAAAGTACAGTATGTGTTTTTCAGTAAGTTAAGAAATCAAACATCATCAACTGTCGGTTACACCTTCACTCCCATTCCATCCAGCTCATCTTCACCTTCTCCTCCTCCTTCATATCAAAACACTCACACACTCACTGTGTGTTTTCCTGATCCCTAAACCCCAATCCCAAACACCCCTTTTGATGGGTGCTGCTAACTTCAATCCAATGTTAGTCCAACAAGATCCAAACCCCATTTCCAAACACCCTTTACCAATAACCACACGCACCAATCGCCACTCAGTCTCCAAATCACTAGATTTCTCAACATGGGTTCAAGAAAATTTATACAAAATCATCACAATTGTTACATTAATCTTAACCATAACATTGATTTTCTTTTTAAGAAACATGGGTAACTCAGCTGCTCTCACTTGCTTCCAAACCCAATCCGCGAAGTTCGAAAAAATTGATTTTCCAGTGATTAATTATAACCAAATTTCACCTTTAGTTGACAAGATCACACCTTTTGCAAGTTTCAAATCTGAAAAATGGATCATTGTTTCGGTTTCTGATAACGCCACAGATTCGATTAGGAGATTAGGGAGGATTAAGGGGTGGCAAGTGCTTGCGGTTGGGAATTCGCGTACTCCGAATGATTGGTATGTTAAAGGTGTTATTTTTTTGTCGTTAGAGGTGCAAGCTAAGTTGGGGTATAGGGTAGTTGATTTATTGCCTTATGATAGCTATGTAAGGAAGAATGTTGGTTATTTGTTTGCTATACAACATGGTGCTAAAAAGATTTATGATGCCGATGATAGAGGTGAGGTTATAGATGATGATTTAGGTAAGCATTTTGATGTTGAGCTAGTTGGCGAGAGTGCTAGGCAAGAAGTTGTGTTGCAGTATAGGCATGATATCGAGAATAGGAGTGTTGTGAATCCTTATGTACATTTTGGGCAACGTTCTGTTTGGCCTAGGGGTTTGCCGTTGGAAAATGTGGGTGAGATTGAGCGCGAGGAGTATTATACGGAGGTTTTTGGTGGAAAACAGTTTATTCAACAAGGGATTAGTAATGGGTTGCCTGATGTTGATTCGGTTTTTTATTTTACTAGGAAGCCGAGTTTAGAGCCTTTTGATATTAGATTTGATGAGCGTGCGCCTAAAGTTGCGTTTCCTCAAGGGACTATGGTGCCTATGAATTCTTTTAATACCTTGCATCATTATTCGGCGTTTTGGGGTTTGATGCTTCCGGTTTCTGTTAGTTCTATGGCATCGGATGTGATTAGAGGGTATTGGGCTCAAAGGCTATTGTGGGAGATTGGTGGGTATGTTGTGGTTTATCCTCCTACTATGCATAGATACGATATAATTGAAGCGTACCCATTTGCGGAGGAAAAGGATCTTCATGTTAATGTAGGTCGTTTGATTAAGTTTTTGGTGTCATGGAAATCAGATAAGCATAGATTGTTTGAGATATTAATGGAGCTGTGCTATGCAATGGCTGAAGAAGGGTTTTGGACTGAGAAAGACGTGAAATTTGCAGCTGCCTGGGTACAAGATTTGATTGCAGTTGGTTATCTGCAGCCACGGTTAATGACACTTGAATTGCATAGGCCAAGAGCAGCGATTGGTCATGGAGATCGAAAGGATTTTGTACCTCAGAAGCTGCCATCTGTACATCTTGGAGTTGAAGAAACGGGAACAGTAAATTATGAAATTGGGAATTTGATTAGGTGGAGAAAGAATTTCGGGAATGTTGTGCTTATTATGTTTTGTAATGGACCCGTTGAACGTACGGCTCTTGAATGGAGATTGCTGTATGGAAGGATATTCAAGGCTGTGGTTATCTTGTCAGAAAAAAAGAATAGTGAACTTGCTGTTGAAGAAGGCCACTTGGATTACCTATACAAGTATGTGATTTTTGGACACTTTTTTTACTCTTCTTATTACATGAATTACGGCCATTGTTTAGTAATATATTTTACAGAATACCCTGTATCTCGAGTGTTTGTTTTTCATAATATGCCCTTGAAGTAGCATTTAGAAAAATGCCTTTAGAATAGAAAGTAACCATTTTCATAGTGTGCTTTAGTAATTTTGTTAAAAGTAAGGTGAAATCTAAAAGACAAATGAAAATAAGCTTGTCCTTGGACTGAGACGTAACTTTTTTGTTTCATGTTATTACACTTGTTAGTTGCTACTTGCTAAGAAGTGAAAACTTGACAAAAACGGTTTTCAACAAGTGTTCACATTTTCCAAGAAATTTGAAATTAGTTTACATAATTTGAACCTCATTCTAATGTTTTTCTAGCTCAGAAAATGTAGTTACCAAAAGGGACTAGTCTTTTAACCCATTAAAAGTTTCTCTATTTGCTTTTCCTTTTCATCATTTTTTTCGACAAAAAAGTATAATATGATTACTGAACATGTTTCAATATAGTTTTCATATAAAATCATAACTTCGTTTACGTCACAAAAATTATAAATGGAGAACAGACAAATTTAACCCAATTAGGCCTAAGTAACTTTGATTTGAAGTATCAGTTGTTGGTGATATTGTAGGTGTCATATCAATATCTAACTAGCCAGTGTATTAAAAGTGATTCCTTTGGTGCACCGGTAGTTGATTGACTTATGTTAAACCATCTATTTCACACAATTAATAATGTCACAATTATCATAATATGACAATTAGCAAATGGGCACATTGGGTAATATGACACCTTTCCTGTGGGTCAAAGTGGGTCGGGCCTGTTGGGTTGACCCGCAACCATCTGTTTCAAATTATTTTTTTCACGAATAACAATAGTAAATATATATTAAAACTATGTATGAAACTACATTAAATATATATTCAATATGTTGGAATAAAGCTTTTATCAGATTGTTAACACTTGACTACTTTTGAGTATCCTAAGGGGGGATGTTTAAACCGTTTGAAGAGTTAAAACTTTTCAGTTTACCCCCTTGACTCGTTAGCACTAATATGTAACTCAAGTTGACCCTTTATTGTATAAATGAATTGAAATCACCCCTTCTAATATTTTCCTTCTTTTCATGGCAGGCAACTTCCAAAATTGTTTGATAGGTTTTCAAGTGCAGAAGGGTTTTTAATTCTGCAAGACAACACAATCCTTAATTACTGGAACTTAGTACAAGCAGATAAGACCAAGCTCTGGATAACAGACAAGGTACGACTTTTCTTGTTATTGTTGTCTTATTTTCTTCTACGGATGTCAAAACAATCAGACATAATGAATGCCCAAATAGTTCACATTAAACATGAGATAAGATTATAAGAATTCACATGTTTTTCATTCATGGAGTGACCAACAAATGTACCATGTTTTTTATTCAGCTGCCACAGTTTATTTAATTGGCTTTTCACTGAATATATTCCCTTTCCCCATCTGAATGAGTATTACTGATTTGACTCGACTCATATAACAACTTTTAGATGTCATGACCCATCATAGCTCTTCATCATTTAACACTTTCTGATTCGGTCTTATCAAGACCACCCAATTAGATTCCATTTAACCAATAATCATTCCTATTTTCTAGAAAAATTTGATTACTACATCTATGAATTTATTCTTCCTATCAATGCACCCACACATCATGATTCATATGACAAAGTCAATCATACAATTGGGAGTTAGATGTTCCAGACGACTTGAAAATGTTATAGCTGAGATAATGTAGGTTGATCTTGATGAAAATGATTCAATAGCTAAATTTGGAGGTGTCAATTTCGACCTATTTTCTGTTAATTGGGTTGATTTTTGTTAAGTTTGAGTTCTAACCTATCGAATGGGTAAAAAGAAAGCTGATAGGAAACAGAAGATATATTTGGCACACTAATTATGAATAAAATATGACTTTTTGGACAAAAAAGAGTCCTCGACCAGCCCAACCGACCCTGCCTGTCCTGTACACAAATACTTGTTTTGACCCGTTATAGAAGCCGCACACCCGTCCTTTTTGTCACTATTGCTTAAATGCTTAAAACATCACGATTGTTCTAACTTGACTGTTCTTTTCTTCAATAAATTGCTTGACAGTTCAACATTTTTACAGCGTTGCAACACCCTTTACATAAATGCTAATGAGAAAGTCAATGTACAGTCTATATTATCTATTTATTTTTTGAATTATTACCTTAACAAATACTTCTCTCTATCCAACCTTTTAGGTGTCAAAATCTTGGACCTCTGTTTCATTCGATGGAAACAAAGATTGGTATGGACAACAAGGGGAAATGGTGAACAAAGTCGTGAGCTCAATGCCGGTTCATTTCCAAGTCAATTACAAGAAACATATGACAAGCCACGACTCTAGTCTCACAATTTGCAGCTCGGAGGTGTTCTATGTTCCCCGGAGGCTTGTCACCGACTTCCAAGACCTCGTCAATCTTGTGGGAAATCTTGATATCCATCAAAAGGTTGCTATGCCTATGTTCTTTGTATCAATGGACTCGACCGAGAATTTTGACTCCGTGCTTAACACAATGGCGTATAAGAAAAAAGCACCTTCAAACACTACATTGAGTTATTATTCCCCTGAAGCACCTGCGGTTTATCCATGGAGTGTGTCAAGTGAGGAAGAATTTATAAAGCTTATAAGAATAATGGCAGCAGGTGACCCTTTATTAATGGAGCTGGTTTGAAGCCGTAAAACGGATGTTATATTTTTTGTACCATTCTTTGATAGATGAACGTGAACGTTTTGTAGATTCTTGAAGTGGGACTGTTGGATATCATGTGTAAAATCTATAGGGAGAAAGGAGGGAGGTGGAAAAGAAAAGTAAAAAAATTTCAAAAGTCCTTAGTTCTGTTTTTTTTTTCTTTTGTTTTCTTCTTGAATTTAGTATAGGCTGTTTAAGCCAGCCTAATTTGTACATTGGTATTCATATAAATGAAATGGGAAATTTACAACTTGTTTCCCCTGCTTGTGAAACCTGGAATCTTCAGGGAACCTTGTTCTTATTCTCGCAATGATTAGTGCTCATATATTGATTAGAATCCTTGGCTGTGTGCTGACTTGTGGGAAGTGATCGTCATTAGTGGTCTTACAGCTGCTACAAAGCGGACATCACATTGTATTGATTGTAATTGTGATTGTGTGCAAGTACATAAGCTGGCACATCTATTTATACCAATTTTATCAACATGATCGTTAATATTTTTGTCTCCGCAAAATCGGGATAAAAAAATGTGAATTTTTTAACTTTGGGTTGTAGTGTTATATAATTCCATTTAAAATCCACTATAAAAGACCAAATTAAGTGAATATGGATGAAAATTTAAAAGTTTAAACATAGTGATAACATAAACAATGCAATATATGCGATGATTTCATGTTTCACTCGTTGGATAAACAATTTAGGTAGAAAATAAACATGACACGATTAAAGTTGGGTCATGCATAAGGGTAAAATTTTGTCAAAATTTGGAAAGTGGATTTCTTTTTAACGGTGGAATTTTATTAGAGCACAAACTAGCAAGATGCGAGAAAGCAACAAGAGAACATTACATGATCGAGGAGATAGCTAAAAGCGGTTTTTTCACCCATAGATCCCAATCTAATCTAAGTTTCTTACACCTATTACTCACCCAACAAAAAGACGAGCTTTGAACATCTTTGAGAATATCACAACCGTTGAACTCTTTTAATCGGAAAACCTTAGCATTTATGCTTCTCAAAATATGCCAAATAGAGGTGAAAATGACAGCTTCAAAGCATTGGAGATGAAACGGCGAGAACATTCTTTTTTTCTCGGTGCTCAAACGATTAACAAAATTGCAAACACATTTGTAATCGAGATCCCCAGAAAGAGAGAAACCCCACCATTTAAAAATGAAATTTCAGATGCTACGAGACCAAGAACACCGACCCATCAAATGGTCTAATGATTCAACATCTTCTTCACACATTGGGCAAAGAACCGAATGCAAGTCAATACCCCTCTTGTCTAGATTACATCTAGTTGCAAGACTATCTTTGTCGGCTCGCCACACTAAAATGTTCACTTTCTTCGGAACTAAAGAATCCCATCTTGTTTTTTCATGTGATAAAGTGTGGATTTTCTCATCTAATTTGACCCCAAAAGATTTAACCGAGAATTTCCATAGCTCTCAAGAGCCTAACTCCAACCATCCGGCCCTGACTTTAACTCCACTCCTTGAATTAAATAGGCCAAACTATCCATTTCCTCTTTTTCTCTACCGTTACGAATAGGCCAACACCAATTACATGCCGATGAAAGATGATCATTCAATTTAAACAACCGATCAGAAATGTTGCAATCTTTCATGGACTCTAAAGCATTCAATCTAGGAAACACATCAGCTAGCTTGAAAGTACCAAGCCACTCTTCATCCCAAAATTTAATTGAGACTCCCTCACCAATAGGATGAGTAAAGAAGGAAGAAAGGGGAATGTTGAGACTATTCACATCATGACACGCTTTTAGAATATCATACCAGGAACCCTTTGTGTCAATAGAAGCATAATTTAGAAAATCACATCCCTTTGAGCCATGAGTCGAGTGGAGAATGTGGTACCATAAGGCATCCTTGTTTGTGTGACATCTCCACAACCATTTAGAAAGAAGACTAAGATTAAGAGATCCTATCCCAAGACATCCCGATTTCACAGGGGCACCAACTTTACTCCACGCGACCCATGAAACTTTCTTTTCTTCAATCCCACCATGCCAAAAAAACTTGCTTTTCGGATCTGCTAAAGCAATTTGATTAATGAAGTTGGTGCCTTGAAAAGAGAAAAATAATAAGTCAGAAGATTAGTCATGACAATTTTAATGAGAGTCAAGCGCCCACGAAAAGAAAGAGATTTCGCCTTCCATTTCGCCAATTTATCCTGAAATTTATTGACCAACTATCTAGTATTCTCATATTTGAACCAACCGGTAATCCTAAATATATGAAAGGAAGATTTGCATTTTTACAGTTAATAGACCTCGCTACTCTTATAACCTCGTCATTTTTCACCCCACACCCAAAAGACGACTTTTATTGAGATTAACTTTAAGACCCGAGGATACTTGAAAGCATCGTAAGATTCTGATCAAATTGGTTATATTTAATTCGGACCATTCACCTACAAGAAGTGCATCGTATGTGTATTGAAGGTGAGAGATCACCACCTTATTCTTTCCTACTTCAACACCTTTAAAGACTTCTTTTTCTCTTGCTTCCATCATAGCAAAGTGCAATGCTTCCATTGCAATGATAAATAGAAAAGGTGATAGGGGTATTAGAGGATATAACGGCCCAAGTCGAATGTGGTTTGGATCCACTAGGGTTTTAGGGTTTTGTAGTATGTTCTATGTTGTCCTATAAATACATATCAATAATAAAATACAACTCACGGGGTTTTCATTGTCTAACATGGTATCAGAGCGGGTCTGATCTTCAGACTTAGGTGGCTAAGTTGAGCCGCCTCTTTTATACCGCCCCGTTAAACCTTAGCCGTCACCATTTATCTCTTTTTCAAAACAAAAAAATTCTATGCTTTGCCTTTATTTTTGTTTCTTTCTTTTGATGTTGCTGCATGATGAAGATTAATCTCCGCTTGCTGTCGGATGTCATCATCAAAATTTATTATTTGCTTTACTGCTATTACTTTCTTTGTTTTGCTTTTGCTACTACAGATGAAGATTTGTCTCCGCTTGCTGTCGAAGGTCTTCATCAACAAAACTTTTATTGTTTAATGTTTATTTAGTTTTCTAATCCAATTCGAGCTTTCGTGATATCGCCGCTCGGATTGCGGGGGACTATTAGAGGATATAACGGCCAAGCCCGAATGTGCTTTGGGTCCACTAGGGTTTTACGGTTTTGTAGTATGTTCTATGTTGTCCTATAAATACATATCAATAATATAATACCTCTCACGGGGATTTCATTGTCTGGGAATCCCCTTGTCTCAAACCTTTGCTCAACTTAAATTCCTTAGAGGGGCTGCCATTTATGAGGATCGAAGAAAAACCTGAGCGAAGGCAGCAAAAAATCCAATCTCTCCATTTAACACCAAAACCCATTTGGCCCATAATGTCATCGATAAAATTCCAGTTTATTGAGTCAAAAGCTTCTTCAAAATCCACTTTGAAAATCATGAGTTTTCCATTCACTTTCTTAGTCCAAGAAATCACTTCATTTATGATCAAAGGCTCGTCCGTAAGTTGTCGATTTTTAAAAAATGCAGTTTGGACATTGCTAATTATAGTACTCATGACTGATTCCAATCTTTTAGCAAGCAACTTTGAAAGAACTACTCCCTCCGTCCCATATTAAGTGTCCACAATGGAATCTTTTAAGTCTTTTTTCCTCAACTTTGATCATCTTTTGGAAGAAGCGGGTTAGAGATTTTTGGAATTAAGGAGATAAAAGATGAGTTGCATCCCCTTGCAATTGGTTTTTCGATCATAAAAATTTGACTGCTTTTGTAAAATCGTCACCAATCAAGTTCCAAAAATGTTTAATGAACCTAAAAGTGAATCCGTCAGGCGAGGCGCTTTATCTTCTCCACAACTCCATACGGGCTTCTTAATTTCATCATATTCAAAAGGTCTTTCAAGAAAACATTTTTGAAGCTCGGAGATTGACTTCAACTTGTTTCTATGAAAGCGAGTTCTACAAGGGATGTTCTACAAAAATCTATCAGAATACACATGAAAAAAAATGCTCTATAATGTTACACGGATCGGTCTCCCAAAATCCATAATCATAATGCCATGAACCAACTGACGCCGGTTTTTGCCCTTGATAATCGAGTGAAAAAACGCGGTGTTCTCGTGCCCATCTAAAGCCCACCGACATCGAGATTTTTGTTGACATCCGTGATTTTTGTTGCAATCTTTTATGTTTTTGATCTAACTCGAACAAAGGTTTGGAAATGTCACGCCTTAAATTGCAATCCGACTCACACAAAACACCAATTTCCGCTTTTAAATATAGTTCTTCAAGATGCTTTGTCAAAAGAGCACTCTCGTGGCCTGATTTATGCCTAAGGTTTTTACCCCACGGCTTCGAATTGGCCTTTTAGGCTTTCAACTTTCTGCAGAGATTATCATCAGGACGACAGCCTAGTTGTGAATCCTCGTTTAACCAAGAATTAAAAAACTTGAAAGGGACTAGTCCGAAATCAGCAGAATTTGACTCCATGAGGATTGGGCAGTGATCTGAATATTTACGAGGAAGCGAGGTAGAATTTGTTGGCTAAGTATGGAGAACCTCGGTGGAGATTAAAAACTGTCAAGTTTGCTTAATTTTGTCCCTTTCTTGTTAATTCTTGTGAAATTTCCAGCGCCCATGACAACTTCTTGTAGCTCAGCCTTGTCTATGAATTTGTTAAAAGAATAAGTTGTGTTTGGATCAAACTGGGTGCCTTTCCTATCAGATTCCTCCCTTACAACGTTAAAATCACCGAAACAAATCCAGAAGCCCAATTTGGTGTTTTTGACCACAATTTAGACTTGGCGTGACCGTTTTGAGGCGCATAGACATTGACCATAATAAAATCACCAAGGACATCCCTCCAATTACCAATAATAGCTGTGAAACCATCTCCTAAACCACCTCTTTTAAAAAAAATGAATTTCGATCCCATACGTTTAGAATTGGAAAGTGGGATTAATTTTGTAAAAAGTTTGTTTAATAATAAAAAGCAGGCTTTATAGTAGGATCATGATCGATAGCGATCCTACGATCTTATTAGCTATCTCACGTTATTACTTCAATCCTACGTTATCTCCGATCCTACTTCAATCTTGCAAGGTTTTCGTATGATCCTACGATCAAGACCGCGATCTTGATAACCATGATTTATACTAATAAGGTAGCTTAGACAATAAGCAACTATAATCCAGATTCTAATCGGCATTGCCCATATCCATACAATTGGAGCCGACCCGTCTTGTCTAATTTGGTTTGATACGCCCTTGTAAGCTAAGGACGGGGAACGACTTGTAGCTTGGATCTTAGAAAGAGAAATCTAGCTAGGAGTCCACAATGACTTTGTAAAGATATATATGTGCAATCTGATCATGTGTTGAACTCAAAGATCCCCTTGAGCGATCTTTTCCCGGAAAAAAAGTGAAAGTCTATTTCCACGTGCTTTGTGGGCGCATGAAAGACATGATTAGCTGACAAGTATATTGCACCTAGATTGTCACACCATAGTATACGAGTTGAAGATGTGTGAATTCCGAATTTACGAAGAAGAGCTTGAAGCCATGTGAGTTCGGCATCGGTGTCAGTAAGTGCTTTGTATTCGGCTTGTGTAAAGGAACATTAAACTCCGTGTTTCTTACAATTGGTCCAAGATATAAGGTTTGAACCAAGGTAGATAGCAAATTCTCCCGTGGACCTTCGACTTTATTGATGTACTATGGAAAATTTGCTATCTAGCTTCTGTATAAATGCATTTCAGTTCCATTTGTAACATTAGTAGTTTTGATAGATGAAATTGATCAAGTTCTGATCTTCAATCTCTTCTCTTAACTCCTCGTTCATAGAAGGGCACTAAAAAAAATTATAATTATAGTATTCATCAGAGCAAAACATAATAACGTGAAACAGGATGAATTCGAATGCATCGTCAACTTGAGTAGCACAATGGCAAAGACAAGTCCATTTAAAGGGCTATGTATTTTTTTGGAAAAAATCTGTATAATAATGTATCTATCAAATAAAACAGAACTCAATGGATCATCTCCATTAATTGGGGAGTAGCAAGTTACAAAGACTGGGGACTGGGGAGTAGCAAGTTAGCTCACCCATCTTATTGTTCATTTAAGTCTGAACTAAAACAAGTGATGTATGTGAATATTTTACATTCAAGAGTGTTTTTTTTTTTTACTTGGTGTGGATACAACTCAATTTGTATCATATACATTACGCAGACAAGGGAATGGGATGAAGCCGTGCGACAGGAACACAAACCAAAGGGTTCGCTCTAGGAAGTGTGACACCGATACCCTCTTCCATATCAACGCTTTTAGATTTCCATCTTTACCCCAGCCTTCTATCGAAAGCATTGAATCATAGAACCAAGGTCGCATGTGCCACCTTATCAATGCTACGAAGTCCCTGGGTCACATCCATCTATCTTCTCACCACCCCCAAATGGTACCAAGAGAAGAGTGTTGTCCTCTACACACCAATTGTTTTGTTTTCAAATCTTTCAGCATGATTCAAGTGAATTTCCCAGTGAGTTGGGTCTCGCCCAACTTCCCATACGTTTAAGAAAATAGTAGTATTTGCTGGAATATGATAACCGCCCAAAGTGCAATCTTCAGTGGATAGTCTTTGAATCAACGGGACAACGGGGTGCAGCCTTAATGATTCCTTGACTATTGCTTGAAGGTAAGAAAGGTTTGGAATGTCCGATTCCTGTAATAGTCTGTTTTTTCCGACAACTTGGTCAATTTCTTCTACTGCTTTTTTCATTATGTTTGGATGGTTGATGAGTTTCCATAGCTAAAGTCCATTCTACAGTTATCGCGGAAGTGTCTGTTCCTGCTGCAAATATATCCTAGAAATTTTTAAGGAACGCGTATGAATATGTTAGTTGAGGCAAACAAAATTATAAATAGCTGGAATATTATGACTAACAACCTGTATATATTACCAGAATGAAGGCTTTAATGCTGTCTGTGGTCAACTTCATCTCCATGTTCTCGTCTTCAGAAATGTCGAGTAAAATGTCGAGCAAGTCCCTCACTTGTCCTGTATCCTTCTTCTGCTTTCTTGCTTCTTGATGCTCCCTCAAAACCCTTTCCATTAATGCATCAAATCTTGTGTGAATATCCATGGACTGTTTTCCAAATCCCTGCAAGTCTAGATTCTTACAAAACCATATATGATCCGAAAGGTTAAATTTACTGATAAGCTCACTAATCTCAGTAATTATCTTCCTTATATCCACTGCCTCATCCTCTTCTTCGGAACACCTCTTTCCCATAAGCATTCTAGATATCCCATTGTTTGTCATTTTCATAAGCTCGAGTCCAAGTTCCACTGACCTCCCATCGTTTGCCTTTTGTGATAGACATTTGATCAAACGAATAATTTCGTCGTTCCTTACTGGAAGGAGGACGTCGAGTGTTCTAGTGTTGAGGAGTTGTGACATGACTATCTTTTTCATGAACTTCCAGTATGATCCATAAGGAGCAAAGATGAAACCATTGGCTCCGTAGGCAATGCGATCTACAGATGAGTTATGTGGTTTGTCTAAAAACGCATTATCCTGCGTTTTAAAGATTTCTTTTGCCGTTTCTGGGGAAGAAACGACGACACACGGTGTAGAGCCAAGATATAGGCGAAAAACAGGCCCATGTCGGTTAGAAAGCTTGTAAAACGCTCGATGAGGGCTTGGAGCAAGGACTAGGAGGTGCAGGTGGCCAATGATGGGAAGGGCAAATGGACTTGGAGGAAGACGAGAATTAGTATGAAATAACTTGGATAACCTCCAGATAAAGATGGTAAAGATCAAGCATATGAGACACACTGAGAAGTAGGCTTCGAAATCAACCATGACAAATGGACTCGATGAGGGTTTTTGAGCAATTTGTATAGATTTCTATTTTGCGGAGGGTGTTGGTTTTAGTTAAATATGTGAAGGAATAGATTTGGTTTACAGATTATGTGTGTGTGGTTATGTTCCAAACCAAATATTACTACATCAGTTTACAATTTTGATATTTATCAAATGGGAGATTGTAGCAAATGTCAATGTTGTACAAGCATATGATGCGTGCATTGAAATGTCCCATTCAATCCTGCTTTGGATATCAAATCCGTGCTCTAATGAACCTTTAATTGGACTTGATTGTTTTCGTGTCTTTTTTTCGGATTTTCTTGATTCCCTTTCTATTGTGGCGGTTCTAGTAGCGTTTTTGTGTTTCTTATGGGTTCTCTCTCTTTGAGACTATTTTTTGTATGTGTTGTATTCATCTTTATTTGGTTTTAATATAATCGTTTCCAAAAGGATTTTTTATTTTGCAGGACACCATAATTCTTAATTACTCTAGTCAAGCAGATAAGACTACATTAGCTCTGGATAACAGATAAGGATTGACTTCTTTTGTCATAAGTGCGGTGATAAGGAGAGGGCCTGGATTTTTTTTTCGTAATTTGCACTCCCCTTTAAGAACCAATTTGTACGTGTAGTTCTAATTATTATTCAAAAAGTGCCTCTCTCGAGCAAAAGTTTTCTGGCTCCGCCCCATCTTTGTGATGGTACTTTATTTTCTTTGATTCTCCCCGTATCCATGCATAATTGTGATGCATGCTGGCCACCTAAACAAACTTGATGGAATTCTCCGAAAGGTTCCATCCAGGATGGTTTGACGTTATGAGTGTTTACAATCTGATGTCTTTGACGATTCGAACTTCTTAATTGTTTCGGTTTTGATAGAGCATACGTGTAGTTATTTTCCATTATACCGAGTATTATTGGTGTCAATTTGCTCGTCGTATATAGTTACAACTGACAGTTTGATGCTCTAGAGGAATTGGATATGATTGATAGGTTATTGTTTACCTAATATGTTTTAAACTAAAATTTTCCAGTAGTGAAATTTTGAGGTGCCAAGGTTGACTCGGCTATGTTTCAAACTAAAGCAAATTACCAAACAAGATTGATAAATATCCCTTTTACGAAAACAAACCGATATATTTTCTTCACTTATGAAAATGAACCATGGCGCGTTCATACGGGTCACTCCCGCGTGCACATCCATTCACAGAAACCAATAAAACTAAGACACGTGTCCCCGCGGGCATAAATAAGCGCACACCATAGATACCAAGCGCGCATGTGTTTCTGAGTTTGCAGACATTTAATTGACGCCTGTGTTTTGAGTTTGCAAGCATTTTAATTGACCTAATTGACTTTAATAGTATTTTACTAATTTAAATTATTTTCACCATTTTTATTTAAGATAAGACAAGACGAGTATCCGTGCAAAGCGACGGTATATAGCGGCAAATAATAATACCTTGCGAGATCATGATTCTGGTTCGACCCTTGATGCAAAGTGTGTGTTTCTTGAAATACAAAATGCGTGTTATTTCAAATTAATATAGCGTATGTTTTTGAAAAGTTGATTGATTAAAGTATATTAGGATAATTAATGAAGAGTAATTTAGGCAAACCATTAGTTTAAGTTTTTCAACATTACAACATTCAACAAAAAGGTATACACCCTTTATATATACTAGACGAGTAACCGCGCATAGCGGCGGGAATTCCTAGCGGTAAATAATTGTAGTGATAAAAAAAGTTTATAGGTTATAAACGAAAAATAATAAAAGTTTGATGGTTTGGAGATTAAACATAATGTTTTGAAACCCGGTTCGACCCAGCAGGTTCAACCGGTTCTGGTCGAAAAACAGGTCAACTTGTATTTATAAGCCACTAAGAATTTCATATTACAAATCAGTTACCAATCACACATTTAATGTTATTAAATCCGACCAAGATATTTTTGTTAAGTCATCAAATTTTACCAATCACATTTAATGTCAAGATTATTAATTTCTAAGGCTTGTACATTTAGTTTCCAAGGCTTGTACATTTCTAAGTTTTTCGTCACACATTTAATGTCAAGATTCTTAGTTTTCAAGACGTGTACATTTAGTTTCCAAGGTTTGTACATTTTTCAACTTTCAACATCCTACTCTTTTCAAGAATGGTTGAAAAATGCTTTATAATGTAAGTATAGATATAAATATAGATATAGATAGATAAGGCTTGAGCCCAAGACTAATCTTACATCTAAGGATCCAACTAATGGAGATTAATGAAAATCTAATCGTGCCAAAAATATAACACGTCTAAAATAAACATACTAAAATATGACACGCCTAGAATAATTATGTATAGACTAATAATTTGTGCATGACAAATGAAAATCATGCTTACATTTGTCGATCCAATGTTAGTTTATAAAAGTTACATAACACGAGTACCATACACACGTAAAAATGTATCTTTTAAATGTAACGTTTATTGTCGTCGTAAAATATTTATAAGAGTAATTAATCTCGATACATGTCGCTGTTCCTAAGCCAATAACTGGATGCAAAGCTTGCAGCACCATCAGGAACTTAATTCATCACCCCTTCATGACCTTTCGGATAGAATATACCGGTGCGAAGATGCGGAATCCAGCAGCTTTCTTCACGTTCCTCGTATACTTTATCTTGTTGTCGTGCCTTATGCCTAAATGATTGTAGTTCATCTTCATTATCATAATACTCGTTCCATATATAGAAAAAACATTTGAAAACATAAACTTTCAAAATATATAACAAAAAACCCTCAAAACATAACAAATCATATAAATCTATTAAAATATTAAAAAATACCTAAAAATATTTTAGCGACGGTGGCGAGCGGCGGCAGCCGGCGGCGGTGGGGCGGCAACCGATGGTGGTGGGGGGCAGTCGGCGGTGGTTAGAGAAGAAAGAGGAGTGAATGAGAATTGAGTGAATGAGAATTGTGTCATGGGTATAATAGATTTATATAGGCATGAGGCTATTAATTTGAACTTTCAAATTAACAATTAGCATTTAATGAAATTAATAATCACACATTTAATGTCAATATTATTAGTTTTTAAGGCTTGTACATTTAGTTTTCAAGGCTTGTACATGCCTAAGTTTTTCATCATACATTTAATGTCAAGATTTCTAGTTTTCAAAGCTTGTACATTTTTCAACTTTCAATTCCTACTCTTTTCAAGAATGAGTGAAAAATGCTTTATAATGTAGTATAGATAGTGACTACATTATCCAAAAGGAAGCTGTCAACCCATGATTTACTCGACCTAACTCAACCACAGTTAAAAACCACCAAACTTAAGAATCAAATTTACAAACGACATTAGGATTCCAAAGAAACAACATACAACTCTAAAACACAATCAACATAAACAAAACAATTATAGTCATGTAAAAAGCAATTCATTCATTCATTCTATACTCTTCTTCCTCCATGCAAAAGTTGAACCAAAAGCTAAAGCTCAATGCTATCGTCATCATTATGCTAATAGAGCCATCCTTGACACATTTGTACATATATTGGCGCACAAAACTACGAAGCGCGCGAGAATATTTAAACATGTAGGCTTTTGTGGACATGTGCGCTAGTTGTCTTTTATGGACGTGCATGCGAGCTGGAAACTAGGCGCGCTTGGTAAAAAAGTAATAAAATCACGTGCGCGTTGGTTATTAGGCGTCGCGCGCTTCAAAAGCATGTGCGCTCATGAACACGTGCTAACTACTAAGTTTTTAATCTTGAACGTGTCGTCCATCTAACGGGAGCGCGCATCTTTATGCGTTGAAAGTCCAATTTAATAAAACAAAAATGTGCCGTATATTTTGGTAATATGGTGTTATAAAATGTCCGTTAATTTTTTTTTCTCTTTAACTATTGTATGTCACATCACTGTTAGATCTATAATCTTTGTTGGTACTACAAGTGAAATGTGGAAATAGCTAGAGAAAAGATATTCTCTTAGTGACGATGGATAATATACAAATATGTTACTAAACGTTTTTAAAAAATGTGGTTAAGTTATCAAACTTTTATTTTATTCGCCTAGGTTACTTAACTTATGGAACATGACATTTTAAGGTCATTGAACTCATAATATGTCACACCCCAAAAATATCAAAGTATAATGGCAGCCGAGGGCGTGTGACTTCATGATTATCATACTTCTAAGCAATACAGAACGACCTTTATATGAGACGTTTTAAGAAAATTGATCACTTGAATTAGGAAATAATAAATTGTTTAAACATTCAGCGGAAGCATAAAAATAGACAATACGACATCGTTTTTAAATAGTACAAGTGATCTTCAGATAACGGGAAATGACTGCAATGCATGAGACTTCATATAGCATCTTCGTTCTTAATACCTGAGAAAACATTGCTAAAGTGTCAACATAAAGTTGGTGAGTTCATAGGTTTGTTTAAGCAGAAAAATGTAGTGTTTATGAATCACAAGATTTCATCCACATATGACAATATAACAGATACAAAGTCATATAAATTGCATTACTATTGTCTAAGCTCATGACACCGAAGCGTTAACATATACCAACAATGAATGAATGCCCTTGCAGGTGTCTAACCCGGGACACCCGTAATCTGACTCAAATGAAACTGTGTTTGCTTGACTAATGTCAGTCCAAGACAAACAGGGACGTCAATCCCGATAGATCTATCCATAACATTCGCGCTTACAAGTAATTAACGGTTCATGATAAATCGGGCAAATAGCAACTTGGGTTAAATCAGGACTTAGACCAATCAGTAATGAGTAATTGTACTTGTATTCACACGTTTAAAATAAGCAATGTTCTCACCCCAAAAGATGATTTAAAACAGTAGAGTAGGGGCTATGAAAACTCACCTTGTTGGTTAATCGTCTGAGATTGGTAATGGATTAAGGCACGTCAAATAGTGATTCAGTCAAATACCTAAATAATTATGACAAAGTCTAAGTTTACATATTAATACTTAATGCAATGATTCATGCAAATGGGTCAAAAGGGTATTGTCGTTTATGGAGTCTACTTTTTATGGTTTTTCAAAGTGTTTAATTAAATCGTGGCTTTTAGTGGCGACCTTACAATTATAAATATTTATACAGAATCTGTTAATATAATTATGCGTCACATTTACATTTATAGGTTCGTGTGATTTTATATTAAAAATGAACATTATGCGTAAGTTATTATATTTATCGCGTTTCTTTATTCTACATCGAAGTCTTATCAGGTTTATACATTTCGAATCGCTTAACTCGTTTAAATTAATAATATATAATATATATTCTATATTATTTTGTTCTCAAAATTTTTCCATATTTAAACCCGAATAGATTTTTATAACAGTGCTACTCTTTTTAAAAACTGGTTTCGTGGCATACTACATTTAAGTCCTAAGAAAAGGGTATTTAAGCTTATCTACTTATCAGGAAGTAAACATTGGCTCGTTAAATAAGTTTACTGAACCATTTGGGAGCCGGCTGTGAAGACTCAAAACTCGAAATCATTCAAATGTCTAACCATTACGTCTAATTTTAACAAAGTAATTTACATGTATAATTTAGAAAATAACATATATATTATTATAATACCATGCTAGACACCCACATGGCCTATCCCTTTCTAGTTTTCAGTTTTTCTGCCTTCCCTGACGTGACCCAACAGTGGGTTTATCACCACTGTTGTGGTTTCATTCTTTTACTCACGTACCCTTAATAATATATACATTTATAGGTTTTTCTTGTTCACTCCATAAGTTATTTTCTGCATATATATATATAGTACATGATCTTTCTTTTCTTGCTTTCCTTTTGCTGCTTAACAGACGTGCAACAGTGAGTTTCCAAACTCACTGTTTTGGTTTTGCTTTACTGCCAGAAACCCGCATGTATATAAGTCATGGTTTTATTTCCTTTCCTTTCTTTTTGCTGTCCAACGACACAATAGCAGTGAGTTTTATACTCACTGCGTTTCTTTTCTATTAGTTTGCTAAGCATGCTGACACGACAACATGCATGCATTATCTATGAACATATTTCTGCATACGATTGAAGCTTGTGCACATACTCGCTGGGCGACTAAATTTTAAGAAGCTAGGTGGCCTTTTTCTTCATGCAAACGTCGCTGCCACAGCAGCAAGCAACGTTTGCCATGTCTCGTTTGCTAGCACACCCACCCCCCCCCCCCCCCCCCCCCCCCCCCCTCCCCTCCCCCCCGTTTTGGTATGAAGTAACAAGCGAGGGTCGCTTGTCCTTGCAGCGCATGCAATGTACCCACAGCGAGCAAGACTCAGCTGTGGTTGGTCTCAGGTCTCATGATTAAGTCCATGTTTTACATCGTGGGTTTTATGGTTAAATCTATGTTTTACATCGTGGGTTTCATGTGAGGGTTTTCCTCCCATCTTACGTGAAAACCCTAAGGTTTTTCAACCTTTAACGAGTCAAAACAGCAAGCCTTATGCGCTTTTAAGGTTAATGGAGTTTCCTGGTTTCGTTATTACTAGTATATTATGGTACTACATTGTTATTTTATGTGAGTTGCGATGGTTTTAGCATACGTGTGTAAACACTACCCATACGTGCATTATACGAGTCGTGTGTGTAGCCTAGGCAAGATCGAGACCTTTGGCCGGCTTGCCAAGGTTGGTGTGGCTTTGGTCTTGGTCGCAATATGGGTTAAGTATCATTGGTAAACTAGAAAAAGACTCACCAAGGTCCAAGCTCGACGGATGACGAGAAAAGATTGTGGTGATGAGAGAACTCGAACTTCCCTTATTCCAACCCTTTTAAAATCCAACGTTCGTCTAGCTTGTGCCCTCAACGAAACTTGAATTTAACTCGTACACTTTACTTATTGTTCTCAGGTTTTTATTTTTGATTGTATAGCTCGTGCATGAATGCCTATTTATACTACAAGGTGACACTAGTTACCTGAGATTATGCATGTGAATGGATAAACTTTCTTATATAAATTTGGTTTAATGATACTATTTGTAAGATCATCTTTTTTTATAATACTGTGAAAAGAATACTCACTATTGATTGAATTGAATTTGAAATGCAAATGGAACAAGACGTAGCAGTTGAGTATTTTCAAAAGGTGTAGGACATGAGATGAAAAGTGAATTGAAATGGTGCTAGCTCATCATTTTGAATTTCACTGATGACCGTTAGATAGCATTCACTACATTGAATTTTTAGGAAAGAACGCACGTCGTATTATTTATTTAGTAAAGTATATGTATTGGTTCCTTTATATTATGTTCATTGAAGTGTGAATGAGTTCATAAATAATATAGTTGTGCGACGTTGTTTCGCGTAGCATAAAAATAAAATATGATTTTTATTGTTACGCGATCTCTAAAGTACCTTTTTTGATCCAAATAAAAAGATGATTATATTCGCGTTATCATAATCTTGACTGGCGCAATAAATGAATATCGCTTAAAGGTAGCTTTTATTGCAAAAATAACGATACTGTTAAAATAGATTGCGATACATACTTTGCATAACGGAACAAAAGTTCTACATTTTTCCAAGGTGTCACATTTCTTGCCATTTTCTTCTCATGATAGTCACAATCTTTGATTAGATGACTTAGGCTGTCACAAACAAAACACTTTTTCTTTGTGAAAGAGTAACCTTCCCCTAGTTCTCTTTCCATCATTTCATTCCAGTTCTCCTGTTACATTTAGGTATCTCTTATTTTTCATTTGTTTGCTAGGATTTTTTACGTGAGTAACACAACTAGGTTTAACTTCTTTTGATTCAGACACAACTGTTTCATTGGTTGTAACAGACTTAGACTTAGACATCTCATTTGGTACACTTATACTTTCTGATTCAGACTCAGAAGAGTAGCTTCTTTTGGGTTTGGATCAGACACTACTTCTTCACTAGATGTAACAGAATTCTTACTGAATTTGTCATCTGAGACACTAGTTTCAGGCTTTTGAGGTCCTTTTTTTACCATAAACATACAAAGAATCATCAATTTCTTCTTGTGGTTTAGGAGTATAGTCCCCAGTTAAGGGATGTGGAACTCCTTTGAAATTATCAGTCTTTGAAAATCTACTATACAAAGGTTTTCCAACATAGTCTTCTTCTGTACATTTAAATACAGTATGATTCATTTCTTCCTCATAGCTTAAAACCTCATTGTTTGATTTTATTTCATACCTTAAGCCAACTTTACTAGTTGAAGTCATACCTGAATCAACTAATTTCCAAAGGTTTTTTGACAGCTTTCTTTTATAGGTGGATAAATAACTAATATATTATAAATATACTACTACTTATATAACCCAAAAACAATTCAAGTTGCCCTTGAAAAGTTTAAAAGAAAGACAATCAATAAAATCCGAGGAGTATGATATTCCCGGGTCGTTTATCCCCAACGAGGCTGGACTTGAAAATTGGTACAGTCGAAAAGTTAGAATTTGAATGATATTAATGATTAAGAGGATTAGAAAGCTAAATTATCTACTAATATGCAAAAACGATTAAGAAAAACCTAAAAATTATGGAATAAAACTAAAAAACGAGAGCAAGAGCCCCGAACAAGGGGTCAAAAACCTAAATTCTTAAAAATTAACCCTACAAAGATTTTTTTTACTTCTAATCTACTCTATGTGACTAAAAATGAAGAATAAAAAAGACTAGACTAAAAACGGAGCTAAAACGAGCTCAAAAATGAGAAAACAAAAACGGGGTCGAAACCCGTTCTTTAAAAAGTAAAATTTTGCAAAAACGACCCTACGAAAGATTTTTTATTTTTCCTAAGTGAAGACAGATAAAATAAAATTTTCTAAAAAAGAAAAATATTTTTTTGGTTTTTATTTAGTTTATTATAATTAAAAAACAGTTTAAAAGAAAATAAATGATAAAAAATATCAAACGATTATAAAATATTCTGAAAAATTTAGGAAAAATAAGTTAAACTATAAAGATCCTATGAAAAATCTAAAACTGAAAAAACAGCTTATTAATAAGCTGTTATAAGCTTAAAAGTGGCTGTGGGCTTAAAGGCTAAAATGGGCTTATATATTTAATAACGCAAACCTCGACCGGATGAGCTATTGTAGTACAGCGCTAGAGGTGTTGTTATAAAAGTGTTGGTAGATGGGGTTGAGGTCCTAAGTTCGAGTCTTGCTCACTCGGGGTCTCCCCTAATCCCAACACTTTTATTTCTTATTTTTTTACAACTTTTTGAAAAAGCCAAAAATAAGCAACTTTAAAAAAAGAAAAATTTTTGTATCCTTCAAATAAGCACGAAATAAGCTAGAATAAAAAACAGTTTGCTAATTTTATACTAAGACTAAAAAGTTGCTAACTGTTAGGCAGTTTTAGGCAAATAAGCAAATGAAAACTTAGTAAAAGCTAAGATAGACAAATAAGCAATATCTAATAAGCACTTTAGAACAAAAGTTAGCAACTAAAATAAGCTGGAATGGCAAATAAGCTAAAAAAACTACTAAACACTTAACATTTACTCTAAAAAGGCAAGTAAGCTTAAATAAGCTCTAAACTAAAGATAATAAACTGAAATGAGCTTAATCTACTCTAAAAAGCTAGGCTAATCCTAAATAAGCAGAAATAATAAGCTAATAAGCTTCAAATAAGCAAAAATGCCTCAACAGTACTAACTTGGAGTTAGTACTGTTAGGTGATAAGCCCAAAAGGCCTTTTCTTAGCTTAAAAATAAGCTACCTAGAGGGGGTTTTAGTTTTCTGGCTTATAGGAGCTTAAAGAGCTACTTATAGGCTTTCTAGAAAAGCAAAGAAACCTAGGGTTTTACTAACAAATAAGCAAGAAAAAGGGGTGAGAAAAACGGGTTTTGCACCAGGGGAGATTTTCTCAAAGAAAAAGGGCAAAAAGCTAGCTTAAAAATAAGCTAGCAAATAAGCTTAAAATTTTAAGGTAAGTTAAAACAGATGGACACAAGCTCCTAATGAGCTTGTGCACCACTTTTTAAAAGCTATAAACAAAAATAAACTGCTGATATTTAAGGATGCAAAAGGGAGCTTTTGACTTAACAACACTTAACAAAACTAGGACAGATTTTTGCCAAACTTATAGTGAAAGAAAAGGCACCTTAACTAACAAATTCGATACTCTAAAAGGACACAAAAACAACACTCTAAACTGGTTTTGAAAGACTGAATCAAATAAGCTTTTAGAAACTATTTTGTTATGACAGATTCCAAAAACATCTTAGAAAAACCTTCAAAACAATTTTTATCTTTAAAACTTTTTTGAAAACTGATTAAAACCTTTAAATTTAGCTTGTTAAAAATGACAAGATGACCCAAAGGGACTTTTAACCAAAAATGACCCAGTGTAACCCACTATCCCAAACACCCCTTTAGTTAGCTAAAATCAAATTTTAAACTAAGCTAGGCTGATTTGAGCATAGAAACTTAAAAACAGATAGTAACTAGGTAGAACAAGTAAAAATAAGCAATGAACAGGCAAAAATAAGCACTCAGATAAGCAAAAAATAAGCTGTACAAAAGGACAAATAAAGCAGTTTTAAGCAAACTCTATAAAAGATAAATAAACTAACAACTAAGATAAATAAGCTTTAATCTACCATAGATAAGCACAAATAAGCAACTAAAAACAGACAGTGAGAAATAATAAGCACCTAAACAGTAAAAAGCTTAAAAATAGAAAATGAGAACTTACAAGGACCCTTGCTCAAAACAGGGCTCATACAAAGATTCTACAAGCTCTAGC
Source organism: Tanacetum coccineum (assembly GCA_026074375.1). NCBI lineage: Eukaryota > Viridiplantae > Streptophyta > Magnoliopsida > Asterales > Asteraceae > Tanacetum > Tanacetum coccineum. The sequence goes on from BQNB010043952.1 coordinate 24,253, forward strand.
TTGTTAAAAACAAGCTAGTGGGGGTCCATAAGCACTTCCATTGCTTGCTTATCTTCCAATATTTGCTGAGGTAATTTGAGGGGAATTTTTTTTTTGTTTTCTTAACACTTTTTATACTTAAGTATTCTTTAGTTAAATAGGTTATCATGGAGTTAAATAAGAGCTTATATGAGCTTTTAGAACATAAGTTAACACTTAAATTTCAATAGAACTTAAAACAGAATTTTAAAAATCAAAGCTGAATTTCATTAAACTTATAAGAAAAACATTACACTGAAAAGTAAAAGTGAATTAAAAAACTAAGCTAGGTTAAAAACTATATATCTTAAAAAACTAACTGCCTCAATGGGCTTACAAGATGGCCTATTTATATTAGGCTAATGAACATTCTAGGTCTTCTTTCTTGTTTCTTCCTCTTGTGTTTGTTTGCTGAGACAGCTCATGTAGTGTGTTTCTTTGGTGAGGAGAAGCTCAACATCATCCTGGCCATTCATCTTGAGTGGTGCCCAATCCAAGTCATCACGACCATTGATCTTTCTTGCCCAATGAACATCAAAGGGATTGCCAAGGTGGCAAGAGCCCATGTGGGGTGTGGGGAAGGGTGGTGGTGACAATTTTGGCCGGATGTGAACAGTGCCCAAGGAGGGGGACAGGGAAGCGTAAACAGTGGATAATGGTTTGGGCGGGAAAATTTGTTGTGTGTACAACAGGGTTGAAGTTTGGGGTTGATGGCAGGAATGGTCCTCCATTTTGTATGGTGTGATTACATTGTGAGTCCATGTGGTGTTATAAGTTTGGGAATGTGGCAGAAAAGGCCCCTCAAAGTTATATGGGGCTTTGCAAAGTTAGTCCAATGAGGACTAACGAGGGTTAAGTTACAAGTGTTTGATGGTTAACGGGCAGTTTGGGGGATTGGGCTTTTTAATGGTGTTTGGGCCGGTTATAAGATTTGGACTTTGGGCCTTTTAAAGTCTTTATTAAATATACTTAATGGGCTTATCCGGCCCATTAGATGGGTTCGGGTGGGCCCATTAAGTATTCTTCGGTGTCGGCTCCGGTTTTGACCGTTGACTTTTCCGGGTTGACTTTGACTTTGGTTTGACTTTGGCTTTGGTTTGACTTTGGCTTTTCCATGATTTTCCATTCCGTGCTCGGTTTTGTCCGTTTTTGTTTGATTTTTCGTCCTTTTGTCGGATGTCCGTTTACTGCACAAAATAAGTGAAAGCATACAAATACAATGTATTTTTGGTACATTTTTGGTCATTTAAGTCCGATTTTAATGGTGAAAGGTATGTGTAATTAAACCCATACCAGGTACCTTTATATTAAAAGGCAGGATTGCTGTCTTAAATGCAGTTAATGCAAAAAACCAGCCCGTACTACAATGTCCTAGGGTTTCTCTACACGTGTGTGGTACGTGTTTCACTCATAGGCTGTAAAACAAGCCAACAAGTTGAAGTTGAGCCGTATCTTGGCAGCGCACTACGAGAACGTGTTTGCAGCCATGGCGGCTCGAAGTCTGTTTTACCCGTGTTTCATGAGAATTGTGAACACGGGTCGTGATTGGCTGTCATCAGCTTGAATCACTTGGATAAGGTGACATTGTCTATATGCATTATGGCATGGCGAGTTTTTTAGGCTCGCAGCCATGGTGCATTTTTGATCAGTTTCTATTTTACGAGAAATCTGAGCTCGGATATAAGGCGCGTTCTATAATCTTTTTTATCGGCTTTCTTGATTGAGATTTACGTGTGACGTTGTGCAGTTACTGTTAACGAGGCTGTGATGAGTTTAAATGGGTTCGGTTAAAGCTGAGATTGTCCACAACTTGGCGGGGCAACCTATTAGATTTGCAGCCACGCTAGGCGTATCCTCTTTTCTCGATTAGTACCCTATCTGAGCCTCATACTTACCCTCTTTGTCGATTGTTACACACACACACAAGATGCATTGGCAGCAACATGTGGTCGTGCAATTGCTAGTATTTTTACATATTCTCATACTGCCTTTTTTATGAATGGTTTTGATGCTCAAAGTGTAGTCGTCTATTTACTATAGTTTGGGTTTAACACTCTGTTTGTTTTGATATTTTAGAGATGGCAAAGTCAAAGAAACTCACAGAGTGTAAAGGCACACCAGAATAGTATCAAGGAGCCTAGTAAGCACGACAACTCTTCCACCAAATGGTTACTTTTTCTATTCTTTCTTCTTTTGTTTAGTTTGATATGTGATATCCAAAACAAGGGAGAAATCACCATGGTTATTGCTTATCACTGATTTCTAATGGTTTCCTCTTTGGCAATTGCTGATTCTGTGTTGTTATATGCCGGTAATTCTATTCAAATTGGAAATTGTTTGTAATTCATGGTGAATATAATTTGTTTGTTTGCTGACTGATGGTCTCAGAGTTGGGCAAGAAAGTGCGATCCGGTTTGGAAACAGAGTCTGCTCTTTAGAGGTAATTAAACTTTTATATTAACCCCAAAGTGAATCCTAACAACAAAACAAACAGACCCTTAAATCAAGTTAAAAAAATCCATAAAAATAAAAGGTACTATGCTCATTTTAATCATTGCAACTTGAATGATGTATGTGTAGTGTTTAACACTTTTTTTTAAACTTTGGATGTATTGACAGATAATGAAGCGACGAGGCCGCAGTGAGACAATGAAGCGACGAAGCCGCAGTGAGCCGAATTACGTTGTTGAGCTTCTTGCACACCATCTAGATAGATACGATCGGCACCAAATCATGAGCCTAATGAGTGACTTGGAATACTTTCCTGATAATTTCATTATAGCAATATTAAAGGTATTGAATCCCCTATATGAAACCACTACAAGTTATTCTCATTTAGTGGCTAATAAGATCACCATATCACACATGCCAATGTATCATCAAGGTACTTAACTCTTAGGAGGCTGATTAAGAACCCTAAAGTAACTCGCGAAATCGAGAAATACTTCTTTTAGACTAACCAAAGTGATGAGGAGGCACTTACCTAGATGGCCACTTAGGCCATCTGAAGCTGGGAATTTTTTTTCGCAACTATGGCTTCTGCTTTTCAGTTTATTGAGTATACATGGAGTTCTTGAGTACACATTTTCAAATATAAGTGATAACATAGAAATTCAATTAACAATTCTTCATAATAACATGGCATTAACTAAAGATCATTTTATAGTACATTGTACGGCCTTCGCCCTACCAAAAAAGTTGCAAAGCCGTGCATTCTGAGTTATCGCTAAAAGTTTAAATGCAGGTTTTTAAAATATATTTTTCAAAATTACTTTGCTACCCAATGACTACTGTTACAATGTATTACTTTGCAGTAGAAGTCCCGTCCAGTGCAGCTGGAGGAAGCCTTCATTTTCGAATTCATTCAGATACTAAGTTAGATCATGAAATTTATGTGTCATACAGTGGATTACTATTAGAAGATAAATGGGATTACTTTTATGCGAACTGAACCAATAACAGCAATGGTTCTATGTTCTTTAAGTTGTCTGACTCAGATGAAAGAACTATCGGTTTTTACATAGTCTACGCTAAAGGAGGAACCTAGAGTTTTGGTATAAAACATTTGACTTCTACGCATACAACTCAAAGTCAAACTACTATGTCGATTTCGGTCGAAAGATGTCCAAGAAAGTGCTCTTCTCATCAGGGGCGGAGCTAGTAGGGTGACTAGTGGGTGCTAAGCCACCCCTAATCAACCTACTTTATTCATTAATTATTTATATTACAAGCCGCTTTTCTACTGGTTTTTTACCTATCACTATAACGTTTTGTGTTAATCACGGTCGGCCTCCCTTAACTAAAAATCCTGGCTCGGCCCCTGCTTCTCATGGAACATGTCAGACTGTTGTTGATATAAGTGGACTGTTAATCTACAGGTATTTTACATATTGTCTATGATCATATTTAAATAAATAGCTTTATTTGTTAATGCTCTTTTTAGTTGATTGTTACGGAGTATATGATTGATTTAGATAATTTATTTTCAGCTACTGTTGGTGTGATCGTAATGACGCCGCCACCAGAACACGCTTCAAGGCACTCTTCCACGAAGGTGGGGTCAAAAGACAGGTTCGAACACATTCTTTCCTACCCGCTTGCTACTAAAAAACATAAAGATACACAGGATCTTAAACCCCCTTTAATTAAGATCATAGGTGATGGTACTCGGCATTAATTATGATAAATCCTGTTACAAGAATTTCATATAGCCGACCTTAGTTCTCATACAGTAGTGTTTTTCTCCGTGCTAGGGACTGAACAATAAAAGAGCTAGCGGGGAATTTCACTTCTCTAAGTTCTCAGACCATACTATTTCAGTAAGTGTTTCTGTTAATACAAAATAAGTGTCGGGTATAGACCTGGGCTCAAATCCTGTATTGGATTGGGCTACTGGATGATTTGAGCGTTGGGTTTTGTATTAGAGCAAGAGAAGTGACGATTTCCTGCACAATCAAACGAAAACCGTTAGCCTTACCATGGGGGCGGACCTCACGATTAGACTCCGGCGTAAAAGTAAGTAAACATGTAGAGAGAGAAAGTATGAAAGTATAGAGTGAGAAAATCATACTGTTCATTGTGTATTAGGTCCCTATTTATAGGGGTCTAGTATTAGGGTTTCCTAGTATTTCGTAGTGGCCAGAGTGGGTCCCTTGTCGGGCAAGGTCCCGTAATAACCGTGTATACGGACGCGTGTGCTTTCCGTGGACGGAAGTATCCTATAGTTAGGTCCGCGTCCGTTTTGCTGTGTCCGGGCCGTGATCAATCCGGGATTGGGTTTGCTTTCGGCCCATGACTGCTAAGTTGGGCCCAGGAGCCCAAGTGATGGTGTGGTCCAAGCCCGGAGGCTTGGTATACCTATTATACGTTATCAAGTCCCCCCAGTCTAGTATGATATTGCCTGAAGATCATGTCCTGCGTGCGGTGATCAATGCTAGACTTCCGGTTCCTTTTTTGTTGCTAGTTTGCTTCTGGAGTTATCTATTTCATGCCGTGATGCTTCCTTATCAAGTTGGTGACATTCCATTGATGTGGAGCGCTGCTGTCCTTTTATTCTCTGGCTGATGTGACGGTTTTGATAGCTTTTAAACTATTTCCTAGGTGTGTTGCTGTCGTTGATTGTGTAAGTGGTATACACGTGGCGTTATTAAACTATTGGTTAGAGTAAATACACCAAGGGTATAAATACCCCCCCTATAAAATACCCCCCGCCCCACCCCCATTTTTAGACTGTTGTTAGTTCTTCACAAAAACATCCTTATCTGGCGGTTAATTTCTTTAAGCTTTTATTCTTAAACTTTCCTCCGCGCGTTGTCTTTCTTTACTTCACTACGGTTTTTTGAGAGTTCGTTAGCATCTTTCTTCTCTCGCTCGTCTCTTCAAAATGACTAACTTTGCTGCTAACTTTCCATTAGGGACTCCAGAAATGGTAGAAAACTTTTGTAAAATGACTACTATATTCTGTTGAAGTTTCATCCCGTGGCTCCGGGGGCGGGATAACACTATCACTCAATTCACCTAGGGTAAAGTGGGTGGTTGATACAGGTTGTATGATTATTGTGGTTATAGGATTCCTTCAACAAAAAAAATTTTTATGCTGTTCTCTGATATTTCCTCCGCATACTTATTTTTCATCAATTAACCCCTTTTTGGTGCTAGCCCGGCGTTAATCTCATTTTGAGGTTTTGGACGGAGTAGCTTGACCTTACGGCCATCTAACTCGTCTCGAGCTTTCTACCCCGTACATATAGGGACGGGTTATTTCCTTTGCAAAACGTTCACACATCATCGTCCTTCTGCTTCCCAAAACCCCCGGACCGTCATTAAAAATTGTCGAATCATTTTTTCTACTTGATGCTAAAGTGTTTTCCTATCCCCTTCCTTTGGATGAGGGGGTGCGTTTTGGAGGAAAGATCCGGCCCCCCATCTTACCGCTCGCCAAGAGCAAACTGTTAGGCTCCTGGAGAACAACAAGGCTCCTTTCCGCCGTTATCCGGAGTGCTTTTTGTGTCTTGTGGGTCTGAGCCCATATTATCCGTTTGATGAAAATACTTATCCGGCCTTTGAGAGGCCTGACGGAACGGGTGGGTGTTGCTTCCTTCGGTGGAAAAGTTTTTTTTTATGATTTATGAGGTCAATCGGTTGGTGTGTGTTTTGTAGACATGGGTTTGCATATGACTTTTTACAATCAAGACTATATATCCGACCACCCCGGGAAGGTCCAAGTGGTGAAGTTCAGAAGAAAGGATATCAGTGAAGCTACTGAGAGTACTGAGTCATTCTTCATCCCTTGGGTTTACTCCTGCTATCGGGTGTCAGTAGTTCTGCTGCTGCTAGGGGCGCGATGACGAGAGTGTCTGCTCTAGAGGTGTTCTGCTCCGGCTAAGGTGAGACACCGAGAAGGTTGTTCCCGGAAGGACACTATTTAAGATTTGACGGGGCAGATGAGGTTGTCCCGCGCCGCAGTCAAGGAAGTCCCAAGAGGAAGATTTGTTGTGGGAAAGCAGGGTGATACCCTTCTACCTAGCACTGAGGAAGGCATCATCCACAGCTTGCTACTTACTGGCACTAGTGGGAAGACCCTTGCTGGGCTGAGGCAACTTATGCCGACAAGTCCCCTTGTGTCGAGGCCTTCTTTTCAGGCTAATATCCAGGCCCATGTTGTTCAGAGGTATTTAAATGTTTATCTTTTTTTTACTGTACTTCTATGTGCTTTCCTTAACATATATTTTTTTTATATATTTGGCAGTGCCCGGATCACGGATGTCCCGGTGTATACTGCTGTTGCTACTGTAACTTCCGCCCGGGAGAATGTGGGCATTACGCCTACATTGGATGTAGCCGGGTCTTCCCAGCTCGAGACATCAGAAGGGTCGGATGACTCCTTTTATGAGTTGCCTGCCTTGAATTCTGCCGAGGCAAAACGTTGGTATGTTCCTCGATGGAACAATTCCAATGACTCGTTGTTGGATTATGATTTTTCCTGCCGCACGTTGGTTGACCACGTTGCCCCCTGGCTTTTTCTCTACCCTCCGAAGTATTGATTATGAACAATTGTATACGGAGTTCAATGTGGGGGCGGCGCGGCAGATTTGTCTTGAGTCGGAGGTAAGGTCCCGTGCCGAGCATGAGCTTGAGCTTAAGGAGAAGCTCAAAGGCAAGTATGATGCTCGTGGTAGGTTGCTTGAGGAGAAAGACCTGGAGATTCTTAGACTTAAATCTTTATTGGCGGAGAGGGCGGAAACCGCAGAGGTTGTCCGTCTTCGTGGTCAGGTGTCTGCTTTGACCACGGAGGTGTCAGTACTGAAAAGTACTATTGCACAAAAGGACACTGACATCTCCTTACTTGATTCCCGTGCCACTTATCTCAAGTTTGCGCTTGACGATTCCAAAGCCGCTTATGCTGAAGCCGAGAGCTTGATTACCTCCTTGACTTCTGAGAGGGGTAGGCTTACCTCTAAGGTATGTCTTTTATTCCGCATGTTGTTGTTGTATTGTTTTTTTTATTATTATTTTTTCGCAGGTTTCTACCCTTCACACCGCCTTCCAGGATTTTAAAGAGAAAGCGGAAGCTCAGCAGGAGGAGCAGGCCCAGGTGCTTTATAACCATGTAGCCGAGCTTGAGGCCCATGTTATGGATGTATCCGGCCATTTGGAGGGGGAATTTTATCCCGCCTACCTGACCACCTTGGCCGGAAGGAGATGGTTTCGGACGCACGGGATTCAGCTTGCTATGCTAAAATGTTTTAAATCTCCTGAGTATCAAGGCATTCTGGGTCACGCCTTGGGCCGTGCCGTGGATTTCTGTATGCAGGAGGGCTTGGAGGCTGGGTATGAGCATGGGGTTGCCGAAACCCCGCTTTCCGCGGCCTAGGCTTATAACCCAAAGGCTGCCAGGACCATCTATTTTGATGCGATGAGGGCTCTTGAGGACGTGGACTTCCCTCTGGTAAATTTGTTGAAGTCCAAAAAAGATGCCGGGATGGATGAGGTCCTAGATTGCTTTATCCTAGATGGACCCTTGGCTGACCTCCAGGAAGCTGCTCACCTGCAACCGTGTCTTGAGCAGCTTTCCGTCCCCATCCATCATTCTGATGACAAGGCCATCGTTAGGGAGACTTCTTTGTCCTTCGCTTTGCTGAATGTTCATTCTCGTGCTGAAGGAGCGAAGAAGCATGCTGCAGCCCTTCGACAGCTTATGATGGAGATAGTTTCTAACCCTCTGTCTTCTCAGACTCGGGTGGGTGAAACTAGTACTTCTGCAGCTCCTCTCTCCGTCGAGGACTTTGATGATGTGGATATGGACGAGGATCTAGGGAGCGTAGTTGCCATTCTTAAGTTTGAAGCCTGCCGCTTTTAGGTTGTGTCGTGACCGCATGTGGTCTGTTGTAACAGTTTTTGTGTAGAACTTTTATGATGTTTTGTATACCGCGGCCGTCTGTGGCTATTTCTGCGGCTTCTTTTGTAATATAAATGCTAGTTTAACATGTTCATATATTTTGCTATCTTTTATTCATTACTGGTGTACGTTCGTAATAGATAGTCTTGTGAATATTTGTGGGTTATTCTCCCGGTGCAGGGTTTACAATACCTCTTACGCACTTGAGCTCATTTTGAGGTTGCTCAACCTTTATTATACGGGATAATATATTTGCGGAGCGTGGCTCCTTGCGTGCGCGTCTTAACAATTAATATAACTTTACAAAGTAAAAAGAAAAAAATTTAGGATTTAAAACTCGTGAGGGTAGCTAATCCCCACTTTTCATTAAAATTTAATACATTACAAGATAAAGATAAATTGAGATATTACCCTCCGGATCATCATATGTGTCGGGCGGGTTCTTACATTTCGTGTACATAACACTTTTTAAGATTACAAATGTTCCATGTCCGCGGGAGTTCGTTTCCTTTGCAATCTTTAAGTTTGTATGCTCCTTTTCCAAGTGACTCTGCAACTTCGTACGGTCCTTCCCATTTGGGTCCAAGTTTGCCTCCATCTCTGGCGTGACTTGCGTCGTTACTGCGGTAGACCATGTCACCTGGCCTGAAACTTGTGCTGCGGACCCTAGAGTTGTAATACTTTTCCATTTTAGTTTTGCTTTTTGCTTCTTGAATTGCTGCTTGTTCCCTTTTTTCCTCTATGAGGTCTAGGTTTACTTTCAAGGCTTCATCGTTCTTTGTCGGGTCTACTTCCATAGTCCGGAGCGTTGGCATGCCTATTTTCGCTGGGATTACAGCTTCCGTGCCGTATGTTAGTGAAAATGGTGTTTCCCCATTGCTTGATTTTATCATTGTGCGGTGGGACCATAGGACATGTGAAAGTTCTTCTATCCAGTCTTTGCTTCTTTCATCCAGTCTAGCTTTTATTCCTTCCCCCAAACTTCTGTTTGCTCTTTCAACCAAGCCGTTTGTTTGTGGGTGCTTCACGGAAGCAAAGCATTGATAGATACATAGTTTCTCACACCAGTCTTTGAATGGGTTATCGCGGAACTGTTTCCCATTGTCTGATACAATTTCCCCTGGTAGACCAAATCTGCAGACTATGTTGTCCCATACGAACTTTTTAACTTGATTGCCTGTGATAGTTGCGACGGGCTTGGCTTCGATCCATTTGGTGAAATAGTCAACAGCTACAATCAAGAATTTGACTTTGCCCGGGCCTTCCGGGAAAGGTCCGGCTATGTCGATCCCCCATTTGTAAAATGGCCACGGAGACGTGATAGGACTTAAATTTTGTTGCGGGTTTCTTGGGACGGGGCGATGAACTTGACAATCATTGCATTCCCTTATTAACTTTCGTGCGTCCATATGCATTGTTGGCCAGTAATATCCTGTTCGGATAGCTTTGGCAACCACGGATCTAGGACCGGAATGCATGCTGCACGACCCTTCATGTATTTCTCTAAGGACGTAGTTTGCTTGGAGCGGTCCGACACACCGGAGCCATGGTCCTAAGAAAGATTTCTTGTACAAAGTTCCGTTAATCATGGTGTACCTGGCTGCCTTGCGACGTACCGCCCTGGCTTTCTTTTTATCTGCCGGAAGTATTTCCTTTGTAAGGTACTCGCATATAGGTGTCATCCATGTGTTGCCTTCCTCCTCTACTACGGCGAGGATTTCCTTTTCATTTATGGATTTCTCCTTTAGTTCTTCCACAAGTACCTGTTTGCTGAGATGTGCGAAGCTTGTGGATGCAATCTTGCTTAGGGCATCTGCTTTCTTGTTTTCGCTCCGTGGTACTTGCTTGATGGAAAATTCCCTGAAGCTTCTTGTGAGCGTTTTTACTTTGTTCAAATATTGGATCATGCCTGATTCTTTAGCGACGTCTAAGGAGCCATTTACCTTGTATTGGCTACATGTCATTGTTCTACATCCGGGAAGCGCTATGGTCTAAGCAGGATTTCTTGTACTAGTTCCCCGTAATCATGGTGTACCTGACTGCCTTGCGACGTACCGCCCTGGCTTTCTTTTTATCTGCCGGAAGGATTTCCTTTGTAAGGTACTCGCATATAGGTGTCATCCATGTGTTGCCTTCCTCTTCTACTACGGCGAGGATTTCCTTTTCGTTTATGGACTTCTCCTTCAGTTCTTCCACAAGTACCTGTTTGCTGAGATGTGCGAAGCTTGTGGATGCAATCTTGCTTAGGGCATCTGCTTTCTTGTTTTCGCTCTGTGGTACTTGCTTGATGGAAAATTCCCTGAAGCTTCTTGCGAGCGTTTTTACTTTGTTCAAATATTGGATCATGCCTGATTCTTTGGCGACATAAGAGCCATTAACTTGATTGGCTACAAGTCTTGAGTCTACATGTGCTTGCAGGTTCTTTACGCCTATTTGTTCTGCGATCCGGAGACCGGCTATTATCGCTATATACTTAGCTTCATTGTTTGTGGCTTCAAACGTGAACCTCATGGCATATGTGAACTCAACCCCTTCTGGGTTGGTTAGTATTAGTCCGGCTCCAGAACTATCTATACAAGATGATCCGTCTGTAAAAAGAGTCCAAGGTTCTGGTATTTCCTCCGGTTCCGTCATGGGTTCATTCGGGGATTCTTCTTCCGGTCGTTCCACAATAAAATCCGCTAGTACTTGTCCTTTGATTGACGTCCTTGGCCTGTATTGGATATCATATCCTTCTAGTTCAAACTTCTATTTTAGCATCCTCCCAGAGAAATCTGAACTAGACAACAGTTGCTTTATTGGTTGGTCTGTTATTACGACAATTCTGTGTGCTTGGAAATATCTTTTTAGCCGTTTGCTTGCGCTGAGCAAGGCTAACACCAGCTTTTCCATGGGAGTATAGTTGATCTCTGGCCCTCGTAGAGCGCGACTTACAAAGTATACTGGTACTTGTTTGCCTTCCATGTCCGTCATTAAGACTGCACTGATTGCTTCTTTAGCTGCGGCCAAGTATACGATTAGCTCCTCCTTTTCCTTAGGTGCGGTTAGCATTGGGAGTTCTGCGATGAGCTTCTTCATTTGTTTGAAGGGTGCTTCTGCCTCCTGAGTCCATTGGAAGTCACTCTTTTTGTGCACTTTTTCAAGGTTTTGAAGAAAGGCAGTGATTTTTCGGCTGACTTTGACAAGAACCTATTTAGACTTGCTAGTTTCCTATTCAGCTTTTGTACGTCCTTGAGGCATCTCGGAGATGGCAAGCTAAGGACCGCGTCGGTTTTTTCCGAACATACTTTGAGTCCGTTAGTATTCACTTTATAGCCCAAGAACATCCCCTCTTGCATTCTGAAGGAGCATTTTTTTGGATTCAGCTTCATGTTTATTTGCCGGAGCATTTTGAATGTTTCTGTTATGTCGCGGATAATTTCTTCTTCCGTACGGCTTTTTATGACCAAGTCGTCGACATATACCTCCAGGTTGCGCCCGATCTGCCTTTGGAATGCCTTATCCACTAAACGCTGATAGGTCGCTCCGACATTTTTTAAACCAAACGGCATCTTTGAATAGCAAAATATCCCTTGACTTGTGGTAAATGTCGTTTTCTCTTCGTCTTCTTTTGCCATTTTAATTTGGTGGTATCCTTTATATGCGTCCAGGAAGCATTTGAAAGGGTATCCACAGAGAGACTCTATTTTCCAATCTATTTCTGGCAATGGGTAGCAATCCTTGGGACATGCATTATTTAGATCTTTGAAATCTACACACATTCGCCAGGTTCCATCATGCTTCTTGACCATTACCGGGTTAGATATCCAACTGTGGTAATGTACTTCTTTCATGATCCCGACATCCACCAGTTTTTCCACTTCTTCTTGGATTGCTTTGTTTCTTTTCGGTGCTTGCCCTCTTTTCTTTTGCCTGACAGGTGGGCATCCCTCCCGGATATTCAAGCAATGTTCCGCAATGCTTCGTGGAACGCCCGTCATATCCGCTGGCTTCCAGGCAAACACGTCTAAGTTTTGTCCGAGTAGAGTGCATAGTTCCTTGCGTCCTTTTTCCGTTAGGGTAGACCCTATGGCTATTGTTTGCTCAGGGTATTCCGGATGAATGGCCACTCTTATCTTTTCTTCCAATATTTTGCCAGCTTCTGGGGGCCGTGTGCTAGGTCCGGAGATCATTGCACACTCCATTGGTATGATCCTGCTGCTTCGTAATGTTACAGTTCCTCCTTCAACTGGGAACTTTAGCATTCCATGTGCCGTGGATGGTATGGCACGGATTTTCCTTATACCCGGCCTGCCTATTATTCCATTGTGTTGGGATGGTGACCTAACAACCATGAAGTTCATCCATGCGGAAGTGGAATGCCCTTCGTCACCTATTTTCACTAGCAAGGATATCTGGCCCAGCGGCCAAATGGTTTCCCCACTGAATCCAGTTAGGTATGTGGTAGGCGGAACCATCTGGCTTCTTATTTCAGGCCGGAGCCTGACGAAACAGTGTTCGTATAAGATCTCTGCGGATGCTCCTCCGTCCACGTACATTCGGTGCACGAAGTGCCCTCCTATCTCAGCCTCAATGATCATTGGTCCCTCCGTTCCGTCCTCGTCTCCCAGAGGTGGGAAAGATATTGTTGTCTCCGGGGAGAAACTCTGGGTAACCTTTTGCTTGGCTACTTTTTCCCATGGTTGGATCATCAGGATGGCTAGTGGTCTTTCCTTTCCGGTCGTATCCCCCTTCTTGGGTGCCTTTGGCTTGTCGTTCTGTTTTAGTTCTTTGATGAATTGTGACAATTTACCTGCCTTGATCATTTCATCTATCTGCTTTCTCAACTGCATGCATTCGTCCGTACTGTGGCCCGTATCCGCATGGAATTCGCAGTATTTGTTTGGATCCCTTTTTTCCGCGGGGGTTACCATTGGTGGTGGAGCCTTGAATTTTCCTTTTTCTAAAGCGAAAATTTCTTTCGGGGTCTTTGTAAGGAGTGAGAACCTGTCTGGCTTCCGGTCCGACCTGTGCTTGTTTTTGAAACCCTTTTTGAAACTCGGTTTGTTTCCCCCTTCTGGTTGCTTCCATGGCGTGGGTGCTTTCTTTCGGCCATGACTGAATGCGGCAACCTCCCCTTGTAGAAAAGACGTAGTTACCCTGTACATTTCGTCCATTGACCTTGGGATTTTTTCGTATAAACGCTTAATCAACTCAGGGTGGGTTATCCCATGCATGAATCTGGAGATCTTCATGCATTCCGGCGCTCCTTCCACGTCCAGGACTTCTTCTTTGTATCTCTCCATGAAATCCTCCGTGGACTCTCCATCCCTTTGCTTGATGTGATGTATCTCCACTGGATCCTTAATGTATTTTGTTTGCTGGCGATAGTTTTCCCTAAATGCTGCCCTTAGATCTTCATAGCTGTCAATGGATTCTTTTGGGAGTTTGTCGAACCAGACTCTAGCATTCCCAGTTAGCGTTGAGTTGAACATGTGGCACCATGTTGGCATTGCCCATCTCTCTGTTTCTGCAGCGGACTGAAATAGCTTTATATGGTCTTCCGGATCCCCACTTCCGTCGTAAGTCTTGACATGGCTAGGCATCCTTGTCCTTGGGAAGTCAAAGTGTTGGATCCGGGTCGTGAAAGGGTTTCTTTCTTCACACGTCCAAGGCTGGAAGAGATCGTCTTCGTAGGTATCTGACCTATGCCTTTTTGATTTGGACTTCCAGTGACCCCCTTCGCTGTCTTCGCTCTCCGAATATCCGCTGGTTCTTCGGGACGATGTGCCCTCATGATGATGCTTTCTTGCCGGTATCTCGGTTCCCCTTGCTTGGGAACTCTGGTGGTGACTATTAGAGCGTGTATACGCGCCTGGTTCTTTTCTTCCCAGTCTATTGAACACACCACCCTCCTTTCGCGGCCGGAGCCTAGGTGAAGGAGATCGGTTTTGCTTGAGTCTTCTGAAGATGCTGGCGACTGGTGACGGGCTTCGGGAGTGTTTGCGCCCATGCCTTCTTCTGGGCTCTGTCCGGGCAGTTGGCGTTTTTGACTCGGAGTAATGTGACTCTTCATGGTTTCTTGGATTTCTCCCAGATTCATTGCCGTAAAGTAGGCGCGCCTTTACCGCTTTGAGCTTATCTTGCTGCTCCTTTTCTTTTTGCATTTTTTCAGCAATAAGCGGTAAAAGTTGGTGGTAGTTCTTGTCGCACAATTCTCTTAGAGCTTCATTGGACGCAGGTTCCTCGAGATTTTGTGGACCACTTTTTCCCCCAGTGTTCCGCACAACGGATGTGGGAATTGTTGAGGTTTGTTGTTCATGAGTGCTCATGGTGAGTTTTTAGAAAACGTGGTTGCGTTCGGGTCCCACGGATGGCGCCACTTGTTAATACAAAATAAGTGTCGGGTACAGACCTGGGCTCAAATCCTGTATTGGATTGGGCTATCGGATGATTTGAGCGTTGGGTTTTGTATTAGAGCAAGAGAAGTGACGATTCCCTGCACAATCAAACGAAAACCGTTAGCCTTACCCACTACAAGAATTCTGCCAGATACCCACGAAAATTAAACACGAACTTTGAGTCATGGGTATTTACTTACCAATTACCCACAAAATGCCCACGATCATCCAATTAAAATTGGAACCTAATTTACCCTCGACTTTCCCATAAAATCTCCCACAAAATTACCCGCATAATTGTATTTCATGTGTAACTTGTGGGTAAATTATCCTCACTAAAGAATTTCGCACGAATTTCCCACGAACTTTGTTGTCATGGGTAAAAGTATGGGTAATACCATGGGTAAATGGTTTTTCCCACGGACTAAATACTTATTTTTTTGCATGGGCACTTTTTGTGGGTAATTTGTGGGTAACTTTATACCAATCTTTCTACACACGTCTCATGTGTGAGTGACGAGGTGCATCTTCCTAGTGATTTTATAGTTCATTAAACTTATGCTATTAAGCATTTTATCTTATTTTATCTTTGTTTCGGCGTAATTTTCTTCATATTTAATTTTTTGGTTGGTACCTATGCATTTGGATGATTTAAACAACTTGGGCTCCTATTGGAAAAAAGACAAAAGTTGAAGTTCGTGAATCACATAAGATGCTTAGAGAGTGACGTTCTAAGGTTATGACCGGACATTGCTACCAGACGACATGAGACGACAACATCGGTTGGAGGTGACCTAACACTTGACAACGTCCGCTACAAGTCAGTGAAAAAACCCTATTATGATATCGTCAAGGTGACGACGTCAACTCTAACACTCGACGTCATGAAATCCATTTTTCTATATATTACAAATCTTTGGAAAATTATATTCTATAAAAATCAAAAATTAAATAAAGATAATTAGTTAAACCTGTTGCATCTTTAGAGAATTAGAGTGTCGAATCTACCAACCGGAAAAGATAATAAGTGTTGACTGGTTTTTTGTTGGGCTTAAACATTAAAAAAAATTAAGGTTGCTTTTTGTTTGAGCTTTAATTTACATTGTAATATTGGGCTTTTACTATATTAAAATTTTAATTTTTATTTGTGAGTATATACTAACTAAACAAGATTAAAAACACATTTCGATTGACCGGGTGCATTAAAGATGCATTTAAAAAAATCGATCTTTTTTTCAAAAATTTGCGCTACATTAAAATTTCATACGTTTCCCGGGCACCCTCAAAACCCCCTAGATCTGTCCGTGTATATGACATATTTATTCTCCACAATCTCACAATATAAAGGGATAAAGCCGTAGAATACCAATGAACTTTTTAAAATATCGATTTGGTACGTGTACTTAAAAAATTATCGATTTGGTACGTATACTTTCATAAAGTGTTCTCATTTGCACATTTTGATGACGTGTCATACGTGATAGGCTGACACGTGGCATATCAATAACGTGACACATCATCAAAATGTTCAAATGAGAACACTTTATGTAAGTACACGTACCAAATCGATATTTTTTGAAGTACACGTACCAAATCGATAAATTTTAAAAAGTTCGTTGGTATTCTACGGCTTTATCCCCAATATAAACACAAACTTTATAAACTATCATCCATATACAAAATATATTCAAATAATATTCATCAAAAAGAATTTAAAATCAAAATATCGTTAAACAACATTCGTTTTCGAACCCGTTGCTCTACACAAATACCATACGAGTATCAAATAATGAAGCCATATTGACATTATTATATTGATATTATTATGTAATTTGACATAATTATGAATGGATTTTAATAACTTAAAAATGACAAGTTGAGCTCTTATTCTAACTCTAGCCCGGGAAGAAAAAAAGGTAATTTTAAAAAAGTTGAAATGTAAATAGCGGGAACCAATTTTTTTTCCCTCTCGTAGTCTCATCCAGTGTTTTGAAACCCGGTTCGACCCGGCCGGGTTTCGGTTTTTTCGTATTTTTTTATAAATAAAACATGTTAATTGTATATATTTGCGACGTAATTTTAATTTTACATGTTTTATTTGTTAATAAATAGTCTTTAGGCTTAATATATGAAATGTTTCATGATTTATATACATACTTTTTTTCTAATTATTGAATATATATATATATATATATATATTTTGGAAAACCGGGTTGACCCGGCGGTCCAACCGGTTGAACCGGTAACCCGGTGACCCGGTGACTCGACCGGGTCGATTCAAAACCCGGTTTTCAAAACATTGGTCTCATCTAGCACGATCAAAAAATTACAGTTTTCTCTCTTATCAGTTATTGAGAAATAGAGTGCGGCAAATGTGAAGGTAAAATGCCGCTTCAAAAACTTTTCGTTGGTTATTTTAACTATGTAATTAAATAAGCGATTAGTCTAATGTTACATGTATGATATTTCCATATGTATTTGAGATATTTTTCTTGTCTCCATTTTTTAAGAAATTTGATTCAATATTCTTTTATTCTTTTATGGATTGTTTATTTTTATAGCAACTGATGTGGATATTACTAATTGAGTTATTTGTTTGTTTATTTGTAGTGCACATGATGATTTGGTGAGTGCCTATAAACTGCTCGATGAAATGCGTGAGAGAAATATAATTTACATGGTACGGCTAATGTCTTCAGTTATATACATGTAAGTAATTGTTAAAAAATAATTAGTATGTACTCTGTAAAAGAACGATTTTGTGGTTTGCATTTTGCTTGCACTCTCAAATACATGACCATACAGGATTTGATAAAGTCTTGACTATTTATTCCTCACGAGAAAAATAGCATGAATTATCATCGTTATGGAATGAACATCAAAAGTGATTGTAGAAGCCCAAGGTAAGCTGATATACAATTTTCTTATCACAATGTCATTTAACAAAATACTGTATGAATTGAGTTTAATTAAAGACTTTGTATTCTAAAGGCAACATTGTTATGGGCCGACATTGTGGTAAGCCATAGGTCGAAATGTCATTTCATAAAAGACTGTTTGTATTCTGAAGGCAACATTACTGGTAAGGATATATTTATAAGAATGGCTTTCTCTGAATTAGATAAAAATGAAACTATAATTGCTCGATCTTCTTTTTGACCGACTTACAAAAGAAAGGAGGGGCTAACTTAAAAATGATCTTACTTGTAAGAAATATGGAGGTTGTCCTCATAAGCTTAATCTCTACATGGCTGTTGTTTGCATATAAAAGAAGAAAACTTGTGCGGCAGATGGGGGGAGGTAAGAAAAATGTACAAGTTCATCATTAAATTAAAGAAACCCAATATTAGGAAGAAAAAGAACTATGAACAATATGTACTGTGAATAGATGTATGTTTTAAACAGATTACTTGGTTTGAAGTTTCATGTATTTTGAATTCATAGGGGGATTGTTGCATGACTCAAAAAACCAGGTCAAAGCCATTGAGCTACCATTGTCTAGTTTTTCTACAATAGTTGCAGCTACTTCTAGTTTCTCACCTTACAATATACTTGGAAGCGGTGGATTTGTCTCGGTTTATAAGGTAATTATTAACTATATGATAACGAGATATTGTGTTTGTATAATAAGGAAACGAATCACTAGGGTGTTCGAGAAGAAGGGCTAGAGATTGTAGTAAATTGTCTCTCTAAATCTTCCATCCAAGGAGTTGACAAGTTTAAAAATGAAGTCATCTGTATTTCAAAGCTCCATCACTGAAATCTTGTGAAGCTCCTTGGCTGTTGCATACAAGGAGACGAGAAGCTCTTGATCTATGATGAGTACATGCCAAATGGAAGCTTGAATTCCTTTATTTTTGGTAAGATTCATAATATCAGTTACATTATGCAAGTATTGGTATGAAGTTAATTAAAGCTACCCTAATCATTCGAATAACTAAACCCTCATTTAGGCAGATATAACACAAGGCATGTTTCTTAATTGGGCAAAGCGTATCGACATTATTAATGAAATTTATAGAGGACTTGTTTACCTGCATCAAAATTCCAGATTACGAATCATTCATAGAGATCTTAAAGCTAGAAACATTCCACTTGATCAGAATATGAACCCACAGAATCAGACCTTTGCATAGCTAGGAGTTTTGGAGGAAACGAGACCCAAGAAAATACAGAAAGAGTCATTGGCACATAGCAAGTGATGGTAACTCATTTTATTTGTTCTATTTATTTTTATTTGTTGTTTCTAATAAGCTTCTTGCTGCAAGCAGTGGTTACATGTCCCTAGAGTATGCATCAAATGGTGTATTCTCAATAAAGTCGGGTGTATTTAGCTTTGGCGTTTTGGTGCTAGAGATTGTGACTGGGAAGAGAAATAGAAATTTCATTCAAGCTAAGAGCGAAAATAATCTTATCGGATATGTAAGTTCCCTAGCAAAAAAAAACTATTCCTTCTATTAGCGAACTCTTAATAACTCAAGCTAGTACCTAATTTCTATATTATATATATCCAGGCCTGGAATTTGATGCGAATTTAGCTCAATCCTGCAATCCACCTGAAGTATTAACATCAACTTAAGTGGGGTTATTTTGTGCTCAACACAATGCAAGAGACAAGCCGCATATGCCATATGTAATTCAAATGCTGAGTGGTGAACATTGCGGTAACCACTGTATCTGGTAATTTTACATTTAGACCCATATAGCGAGGAAGTGGCATATTTGGCGGGTTGGGCAACATGTCGAAATGTATAATCATAAGCGCGACCCATAATTGGTTATGTCAGACAGTTATTTTGTCAGGATTTGCATCATTGAATGACCATGTAGACAAGAAAATGGCAGAGCTGAACCAGCAGGCCGAGAGGCATTATAGTCCTTCTAGAACTACACTATAGTTTCTTGTGTTTTATTGTTTTGTGCATGACTTGTTTTATAGATTGTACTCAGATACAATATTAACTTAATACATAATTGTTTCGGTATTTATGTGTGGAATTCCATTTGTGACCAGATGTATATGAAATGTAGTATGTAGGAATATTTAGTTTTGTCATTTTTCACGAGGTTGCTCCCTTTTATCTTGGTGGGAATATCTGCATACAGATTGTGACGGGTAAATTCACCTATAATTTTACACATGTCATGATTATTATTGTGGCAAGATATGGTTTACCAAGCGTTGAATTTTACACACGAATAATTTCAGCGGCTAATGCTACCCACAAATTACCCGTAACTCTATACATGGGTATCTTCGTGGTGAGTTAGAAAAATCCCATGAAATTTCACCCACGAACTTGACACAATCACCCACCTAAATGACGTGGGTAAATTTACCCACAAAGTGAAAATGTCATGGGAAAACAATTAGCCTCGGAGGTTTTACCCATCTTCATTGAGTCGTGGGTAATTCGTGGGTATTACCCAATTACCCACGAAATTTGGACTTTTACCCACAAATAATGTCCGTGGCTATTCAACAGAATTCTTGTAGTGACCGTAGGGGTGGACCCCACGGTTAGACTCCGGCGTAAAAGTAAGTAAACATGTAGAGAGAGAAAGTATGAAAGTATAGAGTGAGAAAATCGTACTGTTCATTGTGTATTAGGTCCCTATTTATAGGGGTCTAGTATTAGGGTTTCCTAGTATTTCGTAGTGGCCAGAGTGGGTCCCTTGTCGGGCAAGGTCCCGTAATAACCGTGTATACGGACGCGTGTACTTTCCGTGGACGGAAGTATCCTATAGTTAGGTCCGCGTCCGTTTTGCTGTGTCCGGGCCGTGATCAATGCAGGATTGGGTTTGCTTTCGGCCCATGACTGCTAAGTTGGGCCCAGGAGCCCAAGTGATAGTGTGGTCCAAGCCCGGAGGCTTGGTATACCTATTATACGTTATCAAGTCCCCCCAGTCTAGTATGATATTGCCTGCGGATCATGTCCTGCGTGCGGTGATCAATGCTAGACTTCCGGTTCCTTTGTTGTTGCTGGTTTGCTTCTGGAGTTATCTATTTCATGCCGTGATGCTTCCTTATCAAGTTGGTGACGTTCCGCTGACGTGGAGCGCTGCTGTCCTTTTATCCTCTGGCTGATGTGACGGTTTTGACAGCTTTTTAACTATTTCCCAGATGCGTTGCTG
>BQNB010043953.1:0-45183 GCA_026074375.1 Tanacetum coccineum
GGGTATCGCCCGTTGCACAATTGGACCGAGCCCGCTAATACTTGTTTATCGTCTAATACTCATACACAATTAGAGCGAAGAAATGTGAAAGCTCGAACTGGAGTACGAACTACATTTACTAAAGAAAGCAAAAACAAAGATAGTTATCTTGTTAAAGAATCAATGAGTTGATTGAAAACAGTCACATTGGAAAAAAAAGTTTTTTTTATTGATGAATGTATGAAATTATAACAAGTGATGGCGCGTCTGAGACCAGTGGAGGCGATGATTCCGGTAGCATTTTAGGAATTTAATTTGAATCCATAGCCGCTCACAACGTCATCTAACTCTTAGTGCTTGAGATCAGTAAGCAAAACAATGAGCCATGTTTATTTTACCTCGAATAGGGTTTGGTGTTGCATAGACAGTCCCTATCTTGCAAATAATAACACTCGTGGTCCTTTTTTAACTGGTGTTAAGTGGATTATGATATCATTTACACGTTTTCATATACGTTTTTGTATACCTTTTTTAAAAGGGCTAACGTGTAAATGATAACAGAGTCCACTTAGCACCCGGTTAAAAAAAAGGACCACAAGTGTTATTATTTACAAAGATAGGAAATGCCCATGCAACTTTAAACTTTGAGATACGATAGAAGAAATTTTTGGCAAACCTCATGGACCATCCATGTAATTTACTTTACAAAAACTATATCAAACAATCAAAAATGAGTTTTTCTTTAATCCAAAGCAAATACACCTATATCCAATGATACTAGATCAAATTTACCTAGGTAAATGACCTTTTAGTGTACAAAGAAGCTTTGAAAACAAAAGAAAAAGAGGAAAAAGTACATACGGTTTAAAAAAGGAAAAACGAACCAAATAACAAACACAAAAACTAAGCAAATCATCCATGGATCTTGATACCAATTGAAGAATATATATGTAATCTTTGAGTTATGTAAGAACAAGAGATAGAGTGGGTTGGATTAGTTTAGAGAGAGAAAGTAAACATGAAAGATAGAATATATTATGTGTGTGTAGAAAATGAATTACAAAGAGAACCAACTAACCAACCCCCTCTCCAAGGCATGGAGAGGGGTATTTATATGCTGCATATAGCCGGCCATGGGCCTTTGTGAGGCTTTCCATAGGCCTTGGACCATATTAGCTTACATATCATTAACATGACTTACTTATGGGCTTAGACTATTTAGTATTGGAAGTGACCGAGACTTTTCTTGTTCCTAACATGTAGTGTTAATAATGTTGTTTTCTGTCCACATGGGTTAACAGATGTTATTTCTAATTGGCTACCTCATGCATACATAGGAAATGTACAAGATATGTGTATGCAAACTTCAAAAAGAAGTTCAATGGCATACAAATGCAAAGGCTATTTTGGGGTGCAGCTTCCACTATTGTTGAGCATATTTTTATGCAAAAATGGAAGAAATAAATATCTTTAATATTAAAGCTTATGAGTATTTAATACAAACACACGGTGCAAAGCTTTCTTTAATCTGGATGTGATGTGACGTGTGGTGCATGTGAAAATGGTATATCAGAGAGTTATCATAAGACTATCTTGGTGAAGAAAAAGACATATTGTTATGTAGAAAGTAAGATGAAGAAAAAGACATACTGTTATTGGGGTGAAAAGAGATTTGGGTTTTTGATTTGAGGAAAAACAAACTAGGATTATGATTTGAGAGAAAACGGGTTATGGTTTTGAATTGGGGGGAATGGGTGTTATTAAACTATTACATAATACTCTCTTCGTCTAAAAATTATTATCCCCTATTAATTTTTTTGGTCTTTTTTTTAAACTTTGACCTTAAATATTTTTGTTTGTGTTATGTTATACTTGATGCAAACTATATGAATTGATTGGTTTTTGATTGTATTTTCATTGTTATAATTTTCATCAAATATTACATAACATAAATAAAAATATTTAAGGTCAAAGTCGGAAGAAAAAAACTTGAAAAGTCAATAGAAGACAATAAATTTGGGACGGAGGGAGTAAAATAAATGGAACGGGTGTGGATTAGACTAAACCCGATATTAATGGGTCAAAATTATCTAGTTGGATTTAACAAGTGGAAATAAAATTAAACACATGGGTATTCAGCCGGTCACTTTTATTAAATATGTATAACCCAATCGGTTTCAGTGCCTAAATTGATAATTAAAAAATCCGTTTACTAATTCTAAAATAAGTTCGTTTCTATTCTATAGACTTGACTGATATATAATTGGGCAATACCACTCGGCGATCTCAATAAATGCCGGAATTTAGTACTATCTCCGTCTGAAAGTTATTGTTCATCGACAAAAAAAACAGTGTGATTAAAAAAGACATCATCATTACAACTTTTTTTTACTTTTTGCAGAATGACAATTTTATCCTTAACCAATTAATAAAAAATTATTTAAAATTAATAAAAATAATATAATAAATTTAAACTAAATTCTTTATCTATTTTTAAAAATGAACAATTAGTTTAAAACAAGCGTAGTTGCCCGCGCGTTGCTGCGGGGCGGTGTTTATTTTATCATAGATTTTTATAAGATTTGGGTAAATATGTGTTATGCATGACTACCCGCGCGTTGATGCGGGGAGTTAATTTTTTTTTTGTGCGGCTTTTTTTCCTGTCTTATATTTAACAGTTTTTTTTATATGGGCTTATGTGTTGGGCGTCATGTCGTGGGTATTTTTTTATCTGAATAAATCAATTTTTTTGTAATTTTTTTTCTTATTTTGTGCTGAGCAATTTTTTTAATTATTTTGTGCAATAGTTTCTTTTTTTTATATGGACTTATGTGTTTGGTCTTATGTGTTTGGTCTCATGTCGTGGATATTTTTTGATATGAATAAATAAGTAAGTACTTTTGTTAATCTGCACCCAACTGGAAACCAACCAAATCTTTAATCTTCGATTTGCAGCTTGCATTGAATTCATAGATTCTTGAAGCACATTCATAGATTCTTGAAGCACATTCCTTGATTCTTCAAGCAAATTCCTTGACCTTAGCAATCCGGGTATGATTTGAGTTGAACGGGCACACATGGGTGGATCAAACCAATCAAAAAAACCACAATCAGTTCCAAGCTACAAAACATCATTGTTAACTTCAATCAAACATCATTGTCAACTAATTGTTAAGGACGAATGGGATCTTATAACTTACAAGTTGGGCGCAACAATAAAACCTACGTCCTGGGTTATGAGGAGTCCATGAACAACGAACAAGACATCTTTTGTTACAAAAGCAAAACGCCATTTGACTTAATTTGGGAGTGGAAGAAAATTAGGGTTAGGGTTTATTAAAATACCTTGAATTGAGAGTGGGTAAATTTGGGTAAGTGAGGGTATTAAAATATGGGTCGGTGGGGATTATAAAAAGGGTGGGTGGGTGTATTAATTTGGGTAAGATTGTAAAATGACAAAAAAGCCCTCGTGTTAAAGGCACGTGGCACTAAAAATGGATGGGAGTTAACGACGTCTGAAGCCAGGGACGATTTTTGCACCATAGGTTTCACACAGGGACGATCTATGCACTTTCGTAACCTTTGGGACGATACTTGCAATTTGGCCAAACTTCAGGGACGATTTCTGCAATTCTCTCTTAAACACATGGGTATTCAGCCGGTCACTTTTATTAAATATGTATAACCCAATCGGTTTCAGTGCCTAAATTGATAATTAAAAAATTCGTTTACTAATTCGAAAATAAGTTCGTTTCTATTCTATAGACTTGACCGATATATAATTGGGCAATACCACTCGGCGATCTCAATAAATGCCGGAATTTAGTACTATCTCCGTCTCAAAGTTATTGTTCATCGACGAAATAAACAGTGTGTTTAAAAAAGACATCATCATTACAACTTTTTTTTTACTTTTTGCAGAATGACAATTTTATCCTTAACCAATTAATAAAAAATTATTTAAAATTAATAAAGATAATATAATAAATTTAAACTAAATTCTTTATCTATTTTTAAAAGCGAAAAATTAGTTTAAAATAACATAAAAAACGTGGAAAATAAATACTAGACCTGGTGAGTAATTAAAGTAGGACAAAACTTTGTACCAAAACAATCCCAATCACCGCCTTCTCCTCCATTCTCAACTCTGACACACATCTCCACCTGAACAACAATAACCCCATCACATCCTCAAACCAAACACAATGCAATCTTCTTCACTTTTATCAAACCACATAACAACCCCATTTACCAAACACAAACCATCTCCCACTTTTAGACCCCTTTTCAAACCCCATTCCCAAACACCCCTAAACCCCACCAAAACCCTTTTCAAACAAAACCCATCACTCATTTCACTTCCTTCTTTGCTCCACAAACCAAACACCCCTTATTTCCCAAATACTCTTCTTTGCGGCATTTCATCGAACACCTTAAGTACAAATGATGAAAATGAGAAAAAAGGTGTGAGGAATTGGGTTGAAGTGGTGGGGGAGGGTGTATCGAGTTTGTTTCCGATATGGGTAGCGTTGGGGTGTTTAATGGGACTTGTGAAACCGACTAGTTATGATTGGGTTAAGCCGAAATGGACTATGTTGGGTATTACTTTTACTATGCTTGGAATGGGTATGACGCTTACTTTTGATGATTTGAAAGGGGCTTTTGCTATGCCCAAAGAGCTGTTTACCGGGTTTTTTCTTCAGTATTCGGTTAGTTAGTTTTTGAGGTTAATGTTATGTTTATTTAGTTTGTGACGGGTAACGTGTTTTGTTAATTTGCTTTATGGGCTTAGTGAAAAGCTTTATAAAGTGGTGAGTTTTTCTTGGGCTTTGACTTAGACATACACCTTTCCCTGGCAGCGCCCAAGATGTGTATCTAGTTAGGTTTAAACCTGAAACCTCTTGTGAGGATATTAGCCACCTTGGTGATGGTTTATCAATAATACAATGTGAAAATGATATATGAATAGGTGGCTGACACCTATGTAGTTTCTTGATAAACGAATGGTCTAAAGGGTGTATGGACCTATTAGATGCCAAAAATGGTAGAGATATTTCTCGTACTTATCGTGTAGAAATTGTTTCAAGGGTTATCAAATAATTCATAATTTCATACCGTATGCTATTAAGGAATAATTGTGACCAACCCTGTAACAAGTAGTAGTAGAGGAACAATAGTGTATGTAAATTTTTAGTAAGAAAAATAAGCTACTTATGTCTTAGCAGTTGTCTAGCTGTAAGCTTGCCTGCGATTGCAAGCTACAATACAAGATTTGTACTTTCATAGGAATCTTGTTATCCCGATACTAGTCCTGACCAAAATGGAGATTGTCGCACTAGAAGCCTAGCAGCACATCTCAGTTGATCTCAAATATATGCTATATAGTTTAAGTCACCTATAAGGCACATGAGTCTTTGTGGCTTTTTCTTGTATGTACTTAGATATTCAAAGACCGTTATCTTTTCTACTATACATGCACATAGGCAAGTTTGATATTTCTAAATATGTATGTGGCTGCAGTCTGATTTTTTGGGGGGTTAAATATTATAAATTGATGATAATGAAGTTTGAGAAATTTGATAGTCTGTTAACCTTAATGTTTTTGAAGTGTGGGACATTTGCAACTGCTAGTAGCTAATCATATAACCTTGTTACAGCCGACTCTTCAGATCAAGAATGTATTAAATCATGCTTAATGTGAGCAAGCTTGTATAGACAAGATATTGTGTTTACTATTTGTTGTTACTGTAAAGGAGATGGGTCCGACACTCCAACCTGCATGGTCCCAGTTTAGTTTGATCACTGCTTTTTTCACAGAGAAGCAATAACTGCAACTTGGTCACCTAAAGCTCCTATCCTTATAGATAACTCTCCTAAAGCTTTCACTAGACTTTGTTGCACTGCTCAGCCTGTGACTCTTTGACAGTGTTGTAAATATCGGTCTTGGCGGCCGATAGATATATCGGTGATATATCTGTTATCGGCTGTCCACCGATACGATATTTCACTAATCGGCCATAAATATCGGTTTTGGTCAATATCGGTCAATATCGGTCCATATCGGTTAATATCGGTCAAACTATTTGTTTGACTTAAAAAAAAGGGTGTTTTTTAGGGTTTTATATTAGGATCGGTCTTATTTTTTTGGACAGCCCATTCAATAATTCTTACTGGAAAAAGAGGGATCGGGTCTTTGATTACCTTAGAATTATGGTTTTATTTAAGTTTATTAAACTAGTTATGGACTTATGGTTTTTATTTTTCAAGCATGAACTTTTTAGTTTTTTGTGGTTATTGACTTATTTTGTTAGAATATTGCTAATATTTATTTTTGTAAAACTAATTTCTTTATACTTTACCCAAAAAAAATAAATTAATTTCTTTATAATTTAGGGTCTCCGCTAGGGCTGCAATCAAGCCAAGCCGAGCTCGAGCTTGACAGGGCTTGAGCTCGGCTCGAAAATCACAAGTTAGGCTCGAGCTCGACTCGATAGCTTGACAAGCCTTAATCATCAAAGCTTGAGCTCGGCTCGAATATATTCGAATAAGGCTCGAGCTCGGCTCGAAAAGCTCGAATTTATTCATAAATGTTATTCGATAGCCAAACTTATCAATAAGGTCAATAAAATACGTGATGGACTCAAGAGTAAAGAATCTATACAAAACATTTGAGCATTAGAGTTCAAATATCCTTCTACGATAAATATTTAACTATTATACCAATATTCACATTAGATTTACGTTGTTTATATAAATATGTATAACAAAAATATTTATGTACATGAAAGCTCGAAAAGCTCGATAAAAGCTCGAGCTCGAGCTATTGAAAGCTCGAGCTCGGCTCGTTATGTGTTTCAAGCTTGTTTATTGGGCTTGGGCTTGGGCTCGGGCTCGAGCTCGATAAAAGCTCGGCTCGATCGAGTCAAGCTCAAGCTCGAGCTCGAGTTGCTTGATAAAAGCTTGGCTTGATTGCAGCCCTAGTCTCCGCCGAGAAACCGATAAATCGCCGCCAAGACCGATTTATCGCTTGAAGGTGGTCGACCGCCGAGATACCGCCGAGCGATTTTTACAACCTTGCTCTTTGATTTAATAATCAAACCTTTTATTCCGAATAACGTCCCAGTGACTAGTCTTAGTGCATTGATCATGTTCAGGCACTGGCTCAAACAAGTAACAACCCAATGCGTATTTGCTAGAGTGCTCGATATTTACCTGGTGCAAGTACCAAAAGCCACAAACTGAAATACTGTATTATCTTAATCAAGGATATGTATGATTACACTCTCAAAAGGTTTTCAAAGCCTTAATCGCCGACCATTGATTTTCTTCCTGCAGTCCTTTTAGCTTTTTACTTGTGTCTGGTAATCTGGTATAGTCATGCAGTGTTGCCTCTTAGGTGTGCATCCGGATGTGTGTTTTTATAACTCATATAGCTCCAAGTTCTCTGTATGTCAGTCAAACTTGTAAACTAGAGGTTTACCACTGACCAATATTAATAGCTACACACACGGTAAGGAATTCAGAAGTTGCCTTTGGAGATTGTAATCTTTACAACCTTTACATTGCTGACTCTAGTAGTTTAACTTGATCCGAGAACATAAAATGCTTGAAATGGTATGAGGTAATGTTTTCTTGGATTTCTGAAGTACTAAGAATGGTACATATGTTGCAGGTTATGCCATTATCAGCATTTTTTATCAGTAGACTTTTGAATTTGCCCTCATATTATGCTGCTGGTTTGATATTGGTTGGCTGCTGCCCCGGGGGTGACTACATTCTTCTAGCTTTCTTTTCTTTTGATTACATATGCTTTGGCAGATATTCACTGTTTTACACTCATTCTGACTTGGTCAAAATAATTTCCATGTTTAATTATAGGAACCGCAAGTAACATTGTGACTTACATCGCACGGTATGTAGCTTTATATTAGATCAGTATAGCTATACCCCCTGAATTATCTAAGTGCTAACTCACGTTTTTGGTACTTTTTCAGGGGAAATGTGGCTCTATCAGTGTTAATGACTGCTGCAAGCACTTTGTCTGCCGTGGTTGGTACATAACCATTCTTATATAGTATTTGTTTATGCATACATCATTCTATAATCGAACCTACAATCAACAGTTGGATTGTTTTTGTTAATTTGATTTTTTATTATCAGGTCATGACTCCAATGCTCACCGCCAAGTTAGCTGGCCAATATGTTGCAGTAGATGCTATTGGACTTCTTATGTCCACACTGCAGGTGTGTATCCTTATTTTGTCACAGAGATTGAAGAATGTTGGATTATTATCTACACAACTGATCGTATTCTTACTGTATCGTGTCAAATTCGTAAAAGGTTGTGCTGCTTCCTGTGTTGGTAGGTGCATTTATGAACCAATACCTTAAAGGGGTTGTGAAATTTGTGTCTCCATTGATGCCACCATTTGCTGTAGCAACAGTAGCTGTACTTTGTGGAAATGCAATTGCTCAAAGTTCTTCTGCGATACTTATGTCTGGTCAACAAGTGGTTCTCGCTGCAGTTCTCCTTCATATATCTGGTTTCTTTTTTGGTTATGTTCTTTCGAGAGCTCTTGGGGTTGATGTGTCTTCTTCAAGAACAATATCTATCGAGGTTGGCATGCAGGTAGGCCAACTATGAATTCTTAATCATTTGATTACTAGAGGTGGGAATTCAACCAAATATTCTATAAATGAGTAAATCTGCATTGTGTTTTATTTCAGACGGGTCAAATAAACTTATTTTGCTAGAATGGGAACGGGTCGAATGTATTGAGCACTTGAACATGTCAAATGGGTTAAAAGTCGCCCGAAGTGCATACAACTTCCTAAATCTATCTATTTAAATATCTGGATTGTTATTATAGTAAGCATATACCTTCTGAAATAATAATACTTAACAGACAGAATACTTATTTATGCTTTTTTTCTTGTCAAAATTATCAGAAAGTGGTTGACGGGTTAACTCAACTCGACCTGGCCCGTCTCCACTTGTACTAAACATGACATATTTTAACCCAAACTTCCTTTGATCTATAAACAGCCCATCTTGCTGCCTATATATATCGATAAGTCTAAAGCACCATTAATAAATTTGGTCATACTAAACGTTGTATCCATATTTGACTTCTAAAAGATAGAATTGACCAGTTTTCCAGCTTTAAGAACAATTAAAGTAACTCATTATTGTTGCATATGAATTTCAGAACTCGGTGCTTGGCGTTGTTCTTGCTACACAACACTTTGGAAATCCTTTGACTGCAGTACCGTGCGCAGTTTCTAGTGTTTGTCACTCGATCCTTGGGAGTGCGTTAGCTGGAGTATGGAGAAGAATGAAACCAGCAACTCAGGAAGTGAAACATGACCCATGAATCGGAATCTTTGTTGTATAAACTGGTCTGTTTTTTGTTGGTGTTCACTCTACTTGTATTATGATTTAGTCGCAATGGTTTACAGTTTTGTGCTGACTAGATGGCTCATAAAGCAGGATCCATCAAGCTTTCATGGACCTATCAATATTAATTTTGATTAGAACATAATTTGTGTACTGCCACATTATCCTAAAGCACAGTTTGTCTTTGATGAAATCAAGGGATGATGGACAGACAATTCTAATTCTATCATCAGTTATCTATCCTGGATGGATTACGACCAAATGAAGCTGTTCAATGATACCATAACTCCAACAAATAAAACTGTATTCATGTTTCCATACAGTCAGATTTTTGTTTTGCCAAAATGTATCTGATAACTAATCACATTTCTTAAATCTTATTTAATACTTCTATCAGACATACGAGTTTACTGATGCAATAGCAGGATTAAATTACAAACACCATCCTCAAGCTCTTACCCAAGGAACATTCTAGTCCCTAAACAACATAAATCTTCTTAATACACTCTTACCCAAGAGTATTACTATAAATAGTTGTAAAAAACTAATTTATCCAATAAGAATTATAACGTATCCAGTTTTTTAAAGACATTGAAAAAGCGGGAAGAAGAAGATAACATGTCTGTTTTTTTCACTTTTAACCTTGTAGTTTTTGTTTGATTTATAAATTATACCCTTAATAGTATTTTTCTCTCCGTTAGTCATTATTTGGTTTCAATGTCAATCGTTTTAAAAGAAAGATTAAAATTTTGTTTGGTTGGTTACTTCATTTTATTTATCATGTAATGTTTTATTTAACGAATCAAAAGATTAAATAATTGCAGGACACAAGGATATATTATTAGTAGTTATAAAGCGAAACAACGGTTTTTGCTACAACACGATCCTATAGCTCGACACTCTGCAAAATAATGCTCATAGTTTAACAAAATAGCGTAAAACATGTAAAAAAAATGGTGTATTAAATAAGAAGGTTGAGTGAAATCAATTTGGGTGAGTGTGCAAGCTAAGAGTTGAAGGTCAGGTAAAAGAGATGATGTTGCTGCAGTAGCTAACAGGAGGAGCATTGTCAAGTCAACTTTTTCTTAAATTAATTCCCGCAATTCGTACGTCTTTTCACTGCTTAGATGATCTTCTGCAATCTTTTTTTTTTCTTGAAATAGTAAAGAAAAGATGCCCTAACTTTGCCTGTTTTAAGTTGTAGCCTCCATTGCTATGTAATAGCTTACAGCTACAAAATATTGACTTTGTTGTATGTGTTCTCTTCATTTATTCACTATTTTTACTCTCGTCTAAATTTGTCATTTTCTGTCATTGAACAAGACATAGCAGCAAGTTTAGACCAAAACAAACAAGATATCACAAAACCAGGATAAAGCATTACATGAGTTATTGAACCATTATAGCTAAGGTTATGTTGCTCTAGTATGGATTTAAGAAAATGTCAGTGAATATTAAGTTTTTTCTCGACCTTTTGGGGACGAATAACGTGTCATTTTAAGGTTTTTCTCGACCTTTTGGGGACGAATAACGTGTCATTTTAAGTTTTTTACTTGACCTTTTGGGGACGAATAACGTGTCATTCATGTGTCTTCAGAACACCCGCATGACAAGGCGCCTTCAACTTAACAATGGTAAATATGGTCCAGAAAAAAGAAATAATTCGGTGCAAAGTGAAAGGAGTCTTGTACTACTAATGAGTTTATTTTGGATTTTTGGTCAAGGACGGATCTTCAAGTGTGGCACGGGCCACATCTAATTTTGAGTCGCGAAGTGTATTTTTTCTTAAAATGACATTTTTGTTATATGCAACTCTCGTATTTGTGATAAGAAAAATTAGTGCAACATCGATCCTCCAAAAATCATAACCAGTGACGGACCCATGATTAGAGTTCATCAGGTCCATCTCATAAGATTAAAAGAGATTTGTAACACAATTTTTTATAACGAGGTTCATTTTCAAAAAAAATAGTGCTTTTAACAAATTTCTACACTACGATAATTGTGTTACAAATAAAGAAGAACAAGATATAACACTAATCATCAAAACAACAATACATAAAGATCAAATCTTTTATATATTCGAATACATAACAAAAGAAAGTTGTAAGTGATGCATACCTAGTACAAATATCCTCCTACCCAACAACAAAAAAGAGTCAAAACCAACCCCACAAATAAAGAACCTTAAATTGTCAACCTGGTATGCATCTCTTACATCCCCATCTTACAAAGTACAAACCATTATATCATACCAAACAACTAAAACTTACCAAAGGGTAAAAAGTCATTTAACTCAAATATAAAGGTAAATAATATTCGGACCGATGGCCTCATTTCCTCAAAAGCAAATGCAATACAATATCTTTCTTCCAATTATACCCTTGTCAATTTCCTTCTTTCCTCAAACCAAGTCAATAAAAAGAAAAACAAGAAACTTGGAAGAACATATTTAAATTGCAAAAGCTTTTTTTTTTGGTGTCATGTGCTTTCCTTTTAATGGTGGTAGAGTGCCACCGCCCTCCTCCTACGCCGCCGTCTCCGGCCACCACCACCACCACTCATTTATAGTGTTAAGAAAATACCAAGTGTCAAAATGTGGAAGAAGATGAATAAAAAGGTTGCATGTATGTTTTTTATGTGTGTGTGTGTAATGCTAGTGAATGAGAGAAGAGTGTAGATGAGGGTTATATATATACACAAAGGTGAGAGGTGAGATTTTTGGACTTATTTTTAATAGGGATAATTACTTGAAAATGTATCATATTTGTCATTTTTTGCTATTGTGTGTATTGATTTTTTTTTTCTTATTGTATGTACTGAACTTTCAAATTTCGACCTTTGTGTGTATTTTGTCACTATTCTAGCCATGTAAAATGACCATTTTACCCTTCGAATTTTGAAAAAAATAAGGGTAAAATGGTCAAAAATACACACAAATGTCGAAATTTGAAAGTTCGATACACACAATAAGAAAAAAAAAAGTTCAATACACACAATAACAAAAAGTGACAAGTATAATGTTTTTTCAAGTAATTAACCCTTTTTAATATTTCTAATAGTAACTTTTTTTCAATTAGGTTATTGGTTTTAGAGTGTGAAAAAAAATTAAAAAATAATGTAGTCATTTTTGCGATTATATATGTGAATGTGTGTGAAATGGTTTAGTGTGAGACAGATTTTTTACTTTGTCTTGTAGTTGAGGCATTACTATATTAAATAAACACGACAAAAAGATAAAAGGCACACATAGACGTTATGCTAATTAACTTTTGTTTCAATTCAATATGGATTTTAAATTCCAACGCAAAATGTGATTGGCCAGGTAAAAAACAAAAACCCTACTATCAGATTTTCTGTCATGAAAATTATAATTTTGATTTTAAAAAAAGAAAAAAAATAGTAAAGTATAATTTATTTGTGTGCAAATGGACTTTGTTAGGCTAATCACTATACGAAAGGTATTTGACGGTGAAAGATACTTATAATAGATGTTTTGCAAATTACTACGTGTTTATTTATATATTTTCATACTTTATATATTATCTGAACAAAATAATTATAATTTCACTAAACTTATATTAAAATACATGCATAGATGATAAATATTTTTCGAATATGCAAATTTTCAAAAAATTTAAATCTCAATAACCAAACAAAAATTTAAAATTAAACTTACATTAATAAATACTTTAAATAATTATATATAAAATAATTATTGTTTACTACTAGTATATTATGGGTCCGGTTCCATTGAGAAGATTTTTATTTTGAGAAGATTGAGAAATCTTCGTTTGAGCAAATTGATTCATATTTTTTGATTTGATTCACAAATAAACATCATTTAATAGTGAATCAAATCTATAAATCACAAATTTGATTCACAAATCAATGCTAAAATCGAGTTATGGTAATGATTCCTTAAATTTGTATAGAAGATTCAGTATTGTACTTATATCGCAAAATTGAGAGATTTTTTAACATTGATTTGAATTTTTTTTACACATTTTGTATTATAATCACATTAAAATGAGTTTTACGCTTGAAAAATTTAAATCAAAGTTAAAAAACTATCATTTTTGAAAACCTTCTCAAAATAAAAACCTTTTCAATCGATCCGGATTCAGTATATTATAGCATTAACTATGTGTATATATATTGCATATATATTAAGTTATTCCTTAATATCTAACGAAGGAAAATGATTTATATGTAGCACAAATATAAATAATTTGAGTACTTATTTTATTTTTAGAAGCGAATTAAAATGATTAAATTATTAACAAAAGCTAATAATATTTGAATGGCAGAATGGTAATTTTGATAATAGCGTGCATTGCAAATGTTTTTGGTTTGAGTAGCCCACTATTATCGAGTCAGTGGACGTGGCCCTTGGCTCGGGAGCTTCAATTTGCATCCTTCCTCTTCTTTTTTTCGTCTTTTAAGAATATCGAGTATTTTTACATGCCTCATTTCTACTTTTTAAAAAGCAATTTTGTTTTGTATATTTATAACAACAAAGATTGTGATTTGTGTAACATATAACGTATAACTAAAGTTAAATTTTCTTTAACGACGTATATACATAATCCGGTATTCCGATATTTTATAAAGATACAGCGATGCATGAAATAAACCTCAAATTTTCATTTAGTTACTAGTACTACTTGAAAAGTCATAAAAATGTCGATATCTTTTAAAGACAATTACCTTTTTTTTTAAATCACTTCGCGATCACATATGTGGTCTCAACATTTTACGTATTATAAACTTTATTTATTCCTTTTTAAAAGACAATTTCTTTTTGTAAAAATCACTTCGCTACCACATATATGGTCTCAACATTTTATGTATTAAAAACCTTATTTGTTCTTTTTGTAAAAGGCAATTTGTTTTATGTAAAAATCACTTCGCGACCACAATTGTGGTCGCAACCTTTTACTCATTAAAGAAAAACCATTTTCACTTATTAAAATTTGTGGTTAATTCTAGATTGCTTTGACTATTTATTACAAATTAGAAGTGATTAAATCAACTTGAAAGCGTTCAAAATTAAACGATGTTAAATTACATCAAATAACTAAAACGCACAAATTACATTACTAATCGATTATCGTTTAAACATTAAAACTACTCCAAACCAAATTTTTCCATGTCGTTATAAAGCTCGTGAAGTAGTGCAGTTGAATCAAGTGTGTGGTTCTCGGGATGCCTTTCCATTTATAATGTTGCCTCGAGTACCTTTATCTTTCAAATAAAAAACTTACAGTTTGAGCACTCTGCATTTCTAGAAGGCCTCTGAGAATAATTGGGAGGTGTTGAAGGTCATGGAGAATAACTTGGAGTCATTGCACCTCCAGGAGAATCGGTCAGTAGACGAACTCGTTCCTCTTTTCATAATAACTTGGAGTCGTTGCACCTCCAAGAGTAACTAGGTCGTGGTGTCCATAAAGTGGCGGGAACTTTTGGCGCCAAATTTAATGTATAAGAATATCGTATCGATATCTTATGTATAACGATGTCATATCGACTCTTCTGTTTAACATCTCATGTATAATCATATCATATCGATTACTCGGTTTAACATCTCATGTATAATGATATCACACCGACTCCTCCGTTTAATATCTCATATATAATCATCTCATGTATAACGATATCATCTTGACTCGTTCGTTTAACATCTCATGTATAACGATATCACATCGACTCATTCGTTTAACATGTCATGTATATCAATACCATCTCGACTTATCCGTTTAACATCTGATACATAACGATATCACATTGACTTATCCGTTTAACATCTCATGTATAACGATACCATCTCGGCTCATCCGTTTAACATGTGATACATAACGATATCACATTGACTTATCCGTTTAACATCTCATGTATAACGATACCATCTCGGCTCATCCATTTAACATCTAATGTATAACGATATCATCTCGACTCATCCGTCTAACATCTCATGTATAATGATATCACATCGACTCATTCGTTTAACATGTCATGTATATCAATACCATCTTGATTTATCCGTTTAACATTTGATACATCACGATATCACATTGACTTATCCGTTTAACATCTCATGTATAATGATATCACATCGCCTCATCTTTTAACATCTCATATATAACAATACTATCTCGACTCATATGTTTAACATCTCATGTATAACGATATCATCTCGACTCGTTCGTTTAACATCTCATGTATAACGATATCACATTGACTCATTCATTTAACATGTCATGTATATCAATACCATCTCGACTTATCCGTTTAACATCTCATACATAACGATATCACATTGACTTGTCCGTTTAACATCTCATGTATAACGATACCATCTCGGCTCACCCGTTTAAAATCTGATACATAACAATGTCACATTGACTTATCCGTTTAACATCTCATGTATAACGATATCATCTCGGCTCATCCGTTTAACATCTAATGTATAACGATATCATCTCGACTCATCCGTATAACATCTCATGTATAATGATATCACATCGACTCATTCGTTTAACATGTCATGTATATCAATAGCATCTCGACTTATTCGTTTAACATCAGATACATAATTATATCATATTTACTTTTCCGTTTAACATCTCATGTATAACGATACCATCTCGGATCATCCGTTTAACATTTGATGTATAACGATATCATCTCGACTCATCCGTCTAACATTTCATGTATAACGATATCACCTCGCCTCATATGTTTAACATCACATATATAACGATACCCTCTCGACTCAAATGTTTAACATCTCATGGATAATGATATCATCTTGACTCGTTCGTTTAACATCTCATGTATAACGATATCACATCGACTTATTCGTTTAACATGTCATGTATATCAATACCATATCGGCTTATCCATTTAACATCTGGATATCACATCGACTTATCCGTTTAACATTTCATGTATAACGATATCTTACAGAACCATTCGGTTAACATCTCATGTATAACTATACCATCTCGACTCATCCGTCTAACATCTCATGTATAACAATATCACTTCATATCATCTGTTTAACATCACATGTATAACGATAACATCTCGACTCATATGTTTAACATCTCATGTATAAGGATACTATCACGACTTATCCGTTTATCATCTCATGTATAACGATACTATCCCAACTCATCCGTTTATCATCTCGTGTATAACGATACTATCTCAGCTCATCCGTTTAAGATTTTATGTATAACAATATAATATCGACTTATCCGTTTAACATATTTTGTATAAAATCAACTCTTCCATTTATATACATTTAAGTTTATTTAAAAAAAGAAAAATAACTTAGAGACCACATTTGTGGTCTCAAAACTGGCACCCAATATTTTCACCAAAAGTCGAAATTCCCTCTAAGTATTTACTTTATCCCGCCACGTGTTAGAGACCACATATGTGGTCTCGAAATCGCTAGACGACAAATAAGTACTATGTCAGGTCAATAATAGAGCTAATTACTCTTATATACAATTCACAAATGGTCGGTGGCACTGTAGCTGCTACAGTGCTTGCTACAGTGCTACGGTACCTACCCAAAAATATAGCCCAAAGTAAAAAAAAAATACAAAACGGACCCTTAACTTTTAACTGTTTATGACTTTTTTACATAAATTTTAAAAAAAGGACCCTCAAGTTTCTTTTATTCGAAACTTTTAATACATATCTAAGAGCCCAAAGAAAACTATTTACCAAACCGAAACTTGCACAACAACAATGCAAAAAACTTAGCTCCCGCGACAACGCGCAGGGTAATTACCCCCTCGTTAAAATAAATGTACAATTAAGTAGCGACCACTTTTGTGGTGGCAACCTTTACCATATCCACCCTCCTCATTCTTTTTTTTGCCAAGTCTTTTTTGTTTACCCCTTTCTCCTCTCTCGAACAGTGCACGAAAAGAACAAGAAAAAAAACCAAACCCATCATCATAACCACAAATCAACACCATCAAAACCTATTTTAGCACCACCTTCAACCTCACCACTTACCCATCACCCGAAAACAACGAACACACGCACCACTGGGCACTTTTTTGTTTGATTTTGTTTAAAGGTATGTTTTTTTTGTAAATATATCTTGTTTATATGTGATTGTTTAATTCGAGGTTTGTTTTTTTTGTTTGTGTTTGGTTAGCATCACCACCGCCGGACCACAACCACTGCCGGACCACCACCTCTGTCGGACCACCACCACCACAGCACTACTTACCCATCACCCAAAAACAATGCACACACTTATCACTGGACACCTTTTTTAGTTTTGTTTAAAGGTATGTTTCTTTTTTAATATGAGTTTACAAATTTGTTTTAGATAATTTTTGTTGTTTTTTGTTTTGTTTGTGTGTGGTTAGCACCATCGCCGGTGGACCACCACCATTGACCACAACCCACTATTGCCGGACCACCATCCCCAGCCACCAACATCCCGTCATCACCACATCTCACTCTTGCACGAGTAAGTATTGGGTTTGATTTTCTTATTGAATTATAAGTTTATGAGTTTTAGGGTACTTTGAGAATTTTATGAAATTATTGAATTATTATAAGTTTATGGTTTTAATTGTGTGTGCTTGTGCATCTAGGGTTATTGTTAAGCGAGTATGTTAGTTTTGATTATGTGTTGTATGGATAGTTCCCCTCTTGGCAGTACATGTAGAGCGTTGTAAGGCATATAATTTTTAAACAAACATAAAAAAATACATGTTTTGTACTGGGTAGTTTTTTATAAACTTTATTAGTTAATTTGTTGTGTTTAGAAACTTTGGTACATGAGCTGATGAGCAATTAAATTATTATAAGTACTTAGTTGTGTTATGGTTTAATTTTAGTTGTTGTTTGTTTGTGTTAGGTACTTAGCTAGCACCACCGTGATCGGGACAAGCCGCTGCCATCTTCTCTCTTCCTATCTTATTCTCTTCCTCTCTATTTTAGTCATGAATGACCCGAGACCAAAAGGTTAGTAGCATGTGTTTGGTTAGTATACATGCGTTACGTTAGTATACCTTCGGTTACTATGGCGTTTGAATGTGAATATAAACTTTGTAAAAAATGTGTTTGGTTTTTTAGAAACTTTATTGGTTAATTTGTTTTGTTTAGAAACTTTGGTACATGATCATTATTATTTATAGGTCGTATAGCTCATCATACTATCGTTCGGGCTATCATAATTAAGAGGTCGTGTAGTGACGTATGAGGAGCTAGGACACTTTAAATCGTAAATCCAACAACTCGTCGATACGCCACCCCGAAGAGGCCTCATTATGAAATCCCTTAGTAATTATTGTCTTTGATTAATACCACCTACTAGGTCTATATAGTTTCAATCACATCTAAGGGTTTGGTTTTAAAATTGTGTTTAATATGTTAAAACGTTTTATATTTCCGTTTTAGTAAAATTAGCTAACTTTTGCGTTTTTAAGCCCGATTTTAGCGTTTTTATGCCCATCTGTTCGTTTAGGAAGTGTTACTCATAATTTGACATTTGCCATGATTTTTGCCTCTCTGGTGAACAGTAACTTTTTACTGTTCACATCAGTCCGTGAGTTTTTTTAATCGTTATTGGTTGTCGTATAACCCGTAAATGTAGTATTTTATTTCGTTATCGCTCCGTTTTTAATGCTTCTTTCGACGGACGTTCTCGTTATTGAAGAGTGACTCTATAATTTTATGAGGTTTACAAAAATATAACTTTCTGTCATGAATAGTAACTTTTATAAAAATAGTTTTATAAAAGTATTAATTGTCGTAAAACTAGCCGAAAATTTAACTTGTTCGTTATTAATTGAAAAATTACGATTCTTATCATTTTGGAATCCTAAAAATATGTATTATTTGTTAAAAATATCAAACTTGCTGTTTGAATAATTTTTATAAAAAGTTTTTATAAACTCCGTTTAATTAACGTATAACTCGTTTTTAACGTAACTTTTTCGTTATTAATCCGTTTGACAAGTTTCTTACCTTTTCGAATCGAGTGAAATGGGTTTTATGTTATAAAAATATCAATTAAGTATGTTTTTTATTACACTTTTTGGGACAGAACGTTTGGGTGACTTTATTTAAAGTTTATTTTTAAACCATTTATTCTTATTTTACAACTTTACTAAACTTTACAAAGTGTACAAGTTTTTACTTCCATTATGACTTTTATATTACATCCATCAAATGTGTATAAGCTCATAAACCTATATTTCCAAGAAAAATCCATGTTTACACGTTAAAAACATATCTAATGGTGATTTCACTACCTAAAATCAATATGCATATAATCTATAAATAAAAGTTTTAGGGCTTAAGATAACCTTAATGAGATGGAAAGGATGATGTTACTTTAAGTGCTTAAACCCTATGTTTAGACTTTAAACCCGTATTATAACCATAGAAAACCCTTGTTTTCTTAATAAAACCTTGCTTCCTTTTCTTGATTAACACTTGAAAATGCTTAGCCAATACTTGGAACACTTAGAATATCTTAGGATGGATGTGTATAGATGGGTATAGGTTGAATAAAATTTTGTATGGGTTTGTGTGGAGATGAGGAGTGTTGGTCGTTGAGCTCTAGGCACAGAAGGAGGGTTTTTGTGCTCTAATTCATTTTTTTTTTTTGTTTTTTTTTTTTTTTTTTTACTACGTATTTTGCATGTGTTATGTTATTCTTTCTTTGGTACTTGCATTATCTGAGTTCATAAGGGTCAAAAAGTATGCAAATAGTATTCAACACTACATCTTGAGGGGTTTTAAGGGTTCTTTGCTTTCTTGGTCTAGAGTCAAAGTAACAAGGTAGCGGCTAGGTTTTAAATGTCAAGAGATGTCATTTGGACCAAGTGTGAATTTTTTTATATCTTTGATCCCATTGCCATTAAATTTCGGTTATAAGAGATATAGGTGATGATGTTTAGTAATTTTTATGTATTGGGTATAAATGTGGGTATTTGTTGAAGCGTAGAAAAGTTTTGGTGGTTCCGGGAGTGCCTAAACGCAATTTATCGCGAAACGTATTTAATTTACGTAACCAACAAAAATAAAATATAAAAGTTAATTATTACTTTTGAAAAAAACAAAAATAATATAATGATGGACTTTTTCATAAACTTTAATTTGTTTGGTGCCCATTCTAGTTGTGTTATTTTTAGTTTACGCGATTTAACGTATGATAAAAGTAAGCGTACGCTGTACGAGAAAATAAAATAATAGTGAATTTAATTAGCGTCTAAATGACTGAAAATACGAATATTGTTACAGTCTCCTCGTGTTAAAAGAGCCTTATCTCAAGGTCAAGTTGTCGGCACTTGAGGAAGGGTCCGGGTTCGGAGAAAAAAAAGATGCGGATAGTTTTTCCGGAATAATGTTGATGAAGTGGTGTAGATAATATTTATATTTATTAATTATTTTTTTTTCATGAACAGTGCCCCCCAACGGTCGTGTGAACAGTAACGAAAGTAACCCCATCGGTTACTTTCCCTTTTTATACAAATTTTTCATCCCAATTTCTCATATCAACACTTAATCTTTCACTTTACATTTTCTTATCCAATCCCAAAAAAAAGTTGACTCATCTCGATTTGGCGTGGCGACGCGATAGCCATCGGATTTATCTTGCCTACTTCCCATACGAAGAAGGAGTTCAGTATTTGGCCTTTTATTCTAGCAATTCCCGTGCCGGTCATTATCCTTGATAATGGCGTGGATCTATGCTTGATGGACTAGTTATTATGGTTAGGAGAAGGGTTGAAATTAAAACTTGTATTTCTTTATGTCTTATGTAATCTTATTTCTAGATAATAAAGGGATGTCTCTGTTGTGGCAACAAAACTTATTTGTTATTTTATTTATGTCTTTTAGAATAATTTCGGTACCATGGCTTAGTAACTGTTTGCATTCCCTTTTTAAATGGCTTTAACTTGAGCGTTCAAAATTAGTGACCTTTTTTTTTATAGTAAGGTGACGAAGTTTTCACAAACCTTTGTAATCTTCCCTGACTTTCGCTTACGGAGGTCAGGCACCTCCAAATAACATAGGAGGGAATTTCCCTTCTAACGGTACATTCCTCTCACACCATGCTCAACCTTTTATACCTGCTAGCTTGAGTATTCCTAACGGGTTCACGCCTACTCACATTCACCCTTATCAACAACTTACGAGTTTTGTTAACGGGCAAAATTTGAGCTTCCCCACTCAAACTCCATCGGGAAACCTCCCCATGAGGGGAATTCCTGCCCATCTCCTACGGGAGGGGCACGCACTATAGACCTTCACAAATAGTAATATGCCTTCCCAGAATGGTTTCACGTACCTCGCAAATATGCCTATAAACAGTTATCCTTTTTATACACAACATATGTATACATTCCCAAACGTGCCTGTGTATACCAACCTAAACCTGACAGGCACTGTCTTGAACCCTGTGGGTTCGGTAACACCTTTTATGCTCTGGATAGAGGAGTATCCTCTCCCAGACGAATTGAAAATGCCTTCCCATATCGGTTCTTATGATAGGAAAGGAGACCCAGATAACTTCCTGCACCTTTTCGAAGGAGCTATACGGATGCAAAAATGGTTAATGCCGGTAGCCTGCCATATGTTCACATATACCCTCAAAGACTTCGCCAGAATATGGTGGAACAGTCAGAAAGCAAGTAGTATCCTCAATTACGAAGATCTCAAGGCAAAATTCCGATCGCATTTTAGCCAACAAAAGAAGTTCACGAAGACGCATCTAGCTGTCAACAACATCAAACAAAGAGAAGGCGAAAGCACTCGAACCTTCATCACCAGATATACAGATGATACCTTGCAGATCCTGGGTTTAGATGTAGAACAATGAATCTCAGGTTTTGTTCATGGCTTAAGAACAAGGAGTTTGGTTGAGCATCTCTCCACGGACCTTCCATCTACTTACAAAGGTCTAATGGAGAAGACTTACACATGGGATGAAGTAAGAGAGGTAGCCAATAATGGTACCTCAAGCGATCGAAGAGACAGTTTCGAAAGGTCAAAGAAACGTTCTTGGGATAATAAAAGAGGACAGAAAAACAAAGACAGATTCTCCCCCTACCAGGGACCTAATCATGGTTTGCTTCCCAATCTGTCAGAAAGTTCGAAGGAAATTCTCGCTACGGAGAAGGCTGCAAGAAGCTTTGAGTCACCTCTAAAGATGTTCGGAAGTAAGCGATCGCGAGATATGTCCAAGTACTGTCACTTCCCTGAAGATTACAGACATGATACCAATGATTGTAGACACCCCAGAACTCAGATTCAAGAGGCTGTAAACTCAGGACAACTTTCGCACCTCGTGAAAGGAATAAAAAAGGAAACAACAAAGTCATCCGACACCCCACAAGGAGAAAGTAAAAAGGATAAAGGCACCGCACCCGCTGAAGCACCCATACTTATGGTAAGTTGAGAAGCCCATATCACAAAAAGCATCGCACAAGAAAATATAGACTACGAAGGAAAGAAAATTATATTTCCTCAAGTAGCAAAGGTGAATAACGCACCAGTCATTATAGAGGCCAAGATATTCAGAAGAAAGGTAGGGCGAGTATACATGGATAACAAAAACTCATGTGAAATTATCTACGAGCATTGCTTTGAGAAACTGAATCCTACCATCAAAGCCACTAAAGTGGACCAGAAGACCCCTCTAGTAGGGTTCTCAGGAGAACGTTCTTGGTCCATTGGTGAAGTTCCGTTAGAGATGTAACACCCCCAAAATCAGGTCGCAGCGGAAAGGTAACAATGGGGTGCTACGTCAAAGTACAAAAATCAAGATATAGAAAACGACCTTAAATGGACGTTAAAAATAAGATTCATTCAATGTCATTACAAAAGATCAGAGTTTTCACGTTAGGTCCCATAGTTTTGATAAAAAGACATTAAGATTTTATAAGACAAAAGTTTCATTGAATTTAAGAAATCAGAATCCCTCTAATAGATATCCGTCACGGCTCCCATCCAAGCTTATGCCTCAGCACCTGAGATTAAAACATGCTAAAACGTCAACACAAAGGTTGAGTGAATTCATAGGTTTATCAGGAAATAGCGTGGACCACAAGATTTAAGTAATAGTAGACTATGAAACACATTCGATAGTCCAACACTTTGTATTATTGCCCTAAGCTCATGACACCGAACCTTAACGTAATAAACTGTAATCAAACCAGTACTCGAGGTTTGTGCCCCAACACGGATACAGATGTTACAAAAACATCCTACGAATTTTCTTCGAATGTTAAATGCGTCAATGGTCAACTAGAAACCACAGCCTAGACGGGGATGGTCAGTCCCGATAGATCTATCCATAACACTAGCGTATACCCAGCAGGTAATT
Organism: Tanacetum coccineum; assembly: GCA_026074375.1. NCBI lineage: Eukaryota > Viridiplantae > Streptophyta > Magnoliopsida > Asterales > Asteraceae > Tanacetum > Tanacetum coccineum. The sequence goes on from BQNB010043953.1 coordinate 23,754, forward strand.
AACGGTTCATGATAAAAGGGGTCTTAGCGGCAGAAGGGTACTTAGGCAATAATGTAATCAGGAAATAGCATACAGTTTTGAAAACACTTGTGTCCAAAGAAATCAAGCATGTAATCTCCCCCGAATTTAATAAAACAAGTAGTAGAAAAAGGGGCTACGAACTCACCTTGAGTGAATGGTAATCAACAAGTATTCAAAATGGAAAATGCGTTACGAAGGAATCCGAAGGCAACCTAATCCAATATAGGTCGTATAAGTACTAAACACTTTGATTATTTATAGGTCGTATAGCTCATCATACTATCGTTCGGGCTATCATAATTAAGAGGTCGTGTAGTGAACGTATGAGGAGCTAGGACACTTTAAATCGTAAATCCAACAACTCGTCGATACGCCACCCCGAAGAGGCCTCATTATGAAACTCCCTAGTAATATAGTACTTTGATTAATACCACCTATAGGTCTATATAGTTCAATCACCATCTAATGGTTTTGGTAAAATTGTGTTTAATAAGTTAAAACGTTTATAATTTCCGTTTTAGTAAAACTAGCATAACTTTTGCGTTTTAAGCCCGATTTTAGCGTTTCTTATGCCCATCTTTTCGTATTAGGACGAGTTATCATAATTTGACATTTTCCATATTTTGACCCTCTGGTGAACAGTAACTTTTACTGTTCACATCAGACGTGAGTTTTATTTAAATCGTATTTGTTGTCGTAAAACCCGTAAATGTCGTATTTTATTCGTTATAGCTCCGTTTTTAATGATTCTTTCGAGGACGTTCTCGTTATTGAAAGTTCTATAATTTTATGAGGTTTACAAAAATGTAACTTTCTGTCATGAATAGTAACTTTTATAAAAATAGTTTTATAAAAGTATTAATTGTCGTAAACTTAAACGTCGTATTTTATCGTTATAGCGTGCCGGTTTTTAACGATTCTTTCGAGTACGATCTCGTAATTAAAAGTTATATCATATTTTTGATGTTTTAAAAATATCACTTTCTGTAATGAATAGTAAATTTTATAAAAATAGTTTTATAAAAGTATTTCTCGTCGTAAACTCGTAACTAACGTATCTTTTTCGTTATAAATCGGTTTTTCGAGTTTCTTATCATTTTGGAATCGTCATGAGGCGTATTATTTTTATGTAATGTCAAACCTACTGTATGAAGTCGAAATCAAATCACCCTTTTATTATCCAAGTGTGTTCATTTATAAAGAGTTTGTTTTATTAACTTTATAAACCCAAATTTATACAAAATCATGTTTATACTTAAACAACATGTCAACATATTTATTAATCCATTTTTCCATGATTACTATATACACATTATGCCATAAGATAACGTGTGTAAATTCATAAACATAAGCGGATAATTCGTTTATACATATTAAAAATTCCTAAGTGGTGATATAGTTATATTACAAAACATGATAAACATATAAAAATGATGAAAGTAAAGGACAATGAAGGTTTATTAGATAAACCTTATGGATGATGTAAGATTATTGAACCAAAGTAATCTAACCTATGTTTAGATATAAAACCCTAGCTTTCCATTTTAAACCCTAGGTTTCACTTTCTTGATTAATACTTGAAAAAAGGTTAGCCAATGCTTGGAAATATCTTAGAATATCTTAGGATAGATGTGTATAGAAGTGTATGGGTTGTAGAAAAATTGATATGGATTTGGTTTGGTTTGGTTTTTGATCCGTGGCCTAATATAGAGCAAAAAGGGAAGAGTTTTTGATTTTTGCTAAGTGTTTACTTTGTAAGACTTCTCTTACTAGATGATACTTGTATATAAGGTGTATATCTAGTCAAGGGAACATGGTATGGTTCAAGGGATGGTCTCTTGGTCTTAGGTATGGGCTTGGTCTTGGTCTAAGTCAAAGAAACAAAGCATGGTGTTGCATTTATGAAGTAGGGTGTAGTACTTTGACCAAGTAAAGAGTTTTTCATATAACACTTGCATAAATAGCTAAAATTTCGGCACACATAAGATATACATGATATATTTTGCAACGTTTATGTATTGGGTATAAATGTGGGTATTTGTTGAAGCGTAGGAAAGTTTTGGTGGTTCCGGGTATGCCTAAACGTAAGTTATCGCGAAACGTAAACGTTTTACGTAACCGATAAAAATAAAACATAATAAGTTGATTATTACTTTCATAAAAATAATATAATGATGGCTTGACGTAAACTTTAATTCATTTGGTGTCCGTTTACGTTAATTGATGATATTTAGTTTACGCGATTTTACTATATAATGAGAATTAAAAGTAAACGCGTGCGAAGAAAAAAAAATAATTATTAAAATAGATGACGTCGTAAATGACCTGAAAATACGGAATGTTACAGTCCTTAACCGTTAATTGAAGTCTTGTCCTCAAGTCTCAAGTTGCGGACCACTTGTCGAAAGTACGGTTAAGTGATAAACGATGCGGATATTTCTTTCGGAAAAATGGTTGATGAAGAGGTTAGGATAATCTATTATTATTATTTGTTTTTTTTTTTTTTTTTTTTATGAAACTGTGCCATCGGTCGAGTGAACAGTAAACCGAACAGTAACTCAAACAACGGTTACTTTCCTCCTTTTTATACAAAATTTTCTTCTCCATTTCTCCATACAACACTTAATCTTTCACTTACATTTCTCCTTATCAATCCTCAAAATGTGCATCATCACGACTTGGCGGATGGCTGGACCGCGATAGCACTTCGGCATTTATATTGCCTACTTTCCATAGAAGAAGTGATCTCAGATATTTGGCCTTTTTTAGCAATTCTCGTGCGGTCAATTATCCTTGCTATTGGCGTGGATCTATGCTTGAAGATAGATATTATGGTTAGGGGAGGTTGGAATAAAAACTTGTATTTTCCTTTATGGCCTTATGTTATCTTATTTCTAAGATAATAGAACGGATGTTGTATGGTAACAAATTTATTCGTAATTTTCATTTATTCTTTTGAATATTTCGTTACCATGCTTAGTAACTCGTTTTGCAATTCTACTTTTTTAAATGGTTTACTTGAGAGGTTCAAAATTGTGACTTTTTTTTTTTTCTTTTTTTTTTGAATATTATATTGTAAGGTGACGAAGTTTTACCATACTATTACTTTGATAGATAATTCGAAATATTCGCTACAACAGAAATGTAAGCAAAGTACAAAAAAAAATTTAGACGAAAGTTCAAAAGAAATTTAAGCGTGAATTCATAATGGGATAAAGTCTAAGCATGATATCATAAAAATTAATCAGGATAGTCGATATTTATATAATTGTTCGATAGAAAATAGATATTGATATGACATAGATAGAACGTAAGAGATCGAATTTAAACAAAAGTATTATGATTATACTATATAAGGATATATAATTGCCAATATTGTACAATCACAAAAGTAAGTAAGGATCAGGGGTTGCGCCTGCGCGGATATCGATAAAGCGATGGAGGATCTGTATTTAAAAAATGAAGGAAAGAAAATCTTTAAACTTTGTACCCGTTATAGATATAGGTTGAAATGATCCAGTTCCCTATAACATTGGCTCATGGTACCATCTGTAACATCCCCATATTCAGGTCGCAGCGGAAAGGTAAACAATGGGGGTGATACGTCAAAGTTCAAAAATCAAGATATAGAAAACGGACCTTAAATGGACGTTAAATATAAGTTTCATTAGATGTCATTACAAGATCAGAGTTTTCATATTCGGTCCCATAGTTTTAATTATAAAAAGACATTTAGGATTTTATAAGACAATGTTTCATTGAATTTAAGAAATCAGAATCCTCCTATAGATATCCGTCACGGTCTCCCATCCAAGCTTATGACTCAGCACCTGTGATTAATAACATGCTAAAAACGTCAACAAATTTGTTGAGTGATTTCATAGGTTATCTGGAATAGGCTGGACCACAAGATCGAAGTAATAGTAGACTATGAAACACATTCAATAGTCTTAAACATGTATTATTGCCCTAAGTCATGACACCGAACCTTACCGTAATAAAACTGTAATCAAACAGTAATGAGGTTAGTGCCCCAACACAGGTTTACAGATGTTACAAAAAACATCTACGAATTTCTCAATCAGATGCTGCAAAAACATCCACGAATTTTCTACTGAATGTTAAATGCGTCAAATGGTCAACTAGAACCCCAGCCTAGAAGGGGATGGTCCAGTCACCGATAGATCTATACATCAACAACTAGCCGTATAACAGCAGGTAATGGACGGTTCATGATAAAAGGGGTCTTAGCGGCAGAAGGGTACTTAGGCAATAATGTAATCAGGAATTAGCATACAGTTTTGAAAACACTTGTGTCAAAGTAAAACAATCTTTTTGTTCCAAAATTCACGGTAGTAAAACAAATTCTAGCTTTTGGTAAAAATAGTTCATGTTAAACACTTATATAAGTAGAAATGAGTTTACTTGGGTAAAACGAGCATGTATTCCCCTACGAGAAGTTTATAAAACATTGAAAGATTGAAATGCGAAATAGTGAATCACAAAGTATTGAAGGTAATCGTATGTAATTAAATATACAAGTCTTGTGAACGAGCATGTATTCTCCCCAAAAACAGTTTAAAACAAGTAAAAATAGGCTTGAAAAACTCACCTTGAGTGAATTGTAATCCATAAAAAGTATATCACAATAGAAAATTGCGTCCGCTTACGATCGAATGCCAACCTAATCCAATTAAACCTACTGACCCTATATGATCTTTTATATAATTTATTTATATAATATGTTTTATATACTTTTCAACCTCACAATTTACCACAAGTCTTTTATAACTATATATATTATATGTTATACATATAATAATGTCCATAAGTTCATATTTGTCCAAGATCATCAAGATCACAACTTATTAACTTTACATAGAATCATAAACTTTCTTACTTAACTTTTAATTACAAGTTTACATATGAACTTTTTATACTTAAACCGAGATTGTACAAGACTTATATGTTCTTTATTTCATCATAACATGTGAGAAAGTGCACAAAATTATAATCACAAGAAAAATTATATTTTTCATGTTCAAAAGTAATCCTAGTGGTGATTTCACTATATAGCACATTATATACATAAAAACTCGTAAAATGAAAGCATAAAGGTTTAAAATAGACCTTATGATGTATGATGATGATGAGAAACAAATGCTAAACCCGTGTTTAGCCTTAAAACCCAATCTTGCACTTAAGAAACCCTAGTTTTCTCAAGAAAACCCTAATCTTGCTTTTCTTGATTAATACTTGAAAAAGGTTAGCCAATGCTTGGGATCACCTTAGAATATCTTAGAATGGATGTGTATAGGAGTGTATGGGTTGTAGAAAAAATGCTATGGATTTGGTTGTGTGCTTGCTTGATGCCGTAGCATATAGAGAGGGAAAATGGAGTATAGTTTGATTTTTCTAGTTAAGTATTTTGCTTGTATGTTTCTCTTACTAGTAGATACATGTATATATGATAGTAAAACTAGTCAAGGGAACATGGTATGGTCATAGATATGGGTCTTTGGTCTTAGGGATGGCCTTTAGTCATTTAGACAAGGTATGGCTAGGTAATAAAGAGGTATGGTTGTATCATTAAGAAGTATGTTGCATATTTGACAAAGTGGATGAGTTTGCTATATTACTTGTACAAATTGGCAAGAATTGGCAAAAAATAAGATATAGATGATTATATTTTGTATTTGTTTTGTATTGGGTATAAAGTGGGTATTTGTTGAGGGTAGAATAGTTTTGTGTTCCGTGGAGTGCCTAACGCAATTTATCCGAAGTATATACTTTACGTATTCTATAAAATAAAATTAAGAGGGGGGGTTGATAGATTATTACTTCACAAAAAGAAAATAATGATTATATCGTTGGTAAAATGTTATCGTTTAAGTGGGTTCATGTCTGTAAATAATATTTATAAATTTAAAACTCATATAAATATTACTATAAATGATTCTAAAAATGTTTGCCAAAAAAAGGGGCTACGAACTTCACCTTGAGTGAATAGTATCCACAAAGTATATCACAATAGAAAAATGCGTCCGCTTCGATCGAATGAAACCTAATCCAATATTAGGCCGTATAAGTACTAAAACACTTTTGATTGTGTATAGATCATCTTACTATCGTTTGGGCTATCATAATTAGAGGTCGGTAGTGAAACGTATTCATAAAAAGTGGTGGTAGCTAGGGACACTTTAATTCGTAAATCAACAAACTGTCGATTAGCCACCCCGAAGAGGCCTCATCATTATGAAATCCCTAGTAATATAGTAACTTTGATAATACTAATACAACGTATGATTCTATATAGTCGCATAACCGTTTACTCGTGTTTGCGATATATATTTAAATTGTATTTGCTAAACATTATTAGTGTATTTGAACTCGTATAATCGAATAATTTAATTCAATTGTCTTTGTAAGATCATATTATACAAGTTTAAGACATGTATAAATATTATATAAATGATTCTAAAATGTTTCGCAAAAATTTATTTTAAAAACGAACCAACACTATTCACCTCAGGAAATAGTGCACAAGTTAGAAAATAATGCGTAACTTTCTCGTTTTAAGCCCGTTTCTTACGTTTCTTATGTCCACATTTTCGTATTAAGTCGAGGGGGGGGGGGGGGTCCGTTATCAAAATATAACATTTTTAAAATTTTAGTTTTTCTGATGAATAGTGATTTTTACTGTTCATAACAGATATATACTTATTTTTATAGTTTTTGTTATCGTAAACGTCGTATTTTATTCGTTATAGCTCCGTTTTTAACGATTCTTTCGAGTACGATCTCGTAATTAAAAGTTATATCATATTTTTGATGTTTTAAAAATATCACTTTCTGTATCATGAATTGTAAATTTTAATAAAAATAGTTTTTTAAAGTATTTTCTCGTTCGTAAAACTCGTAACTAACAGTTCTTTTTCGTTATAAATCGGTTTTACGAGTTTCTTATCATTTTTGAATAGTCATGAGGCGTATTATTTGTATGTTAATGTCACAACCCACTGTATGAGTCGAAATCAATTCTCCCTTTTTATTATCACAGTGTGTTCTTTTATAAAGAGGGTTGTTTTATTAAATTTTTAAGACCCAAATTTTATACAAAATCATGTTTATTACTTAACACATCATGTCAAATTTTTATTTAATCCATTTTTACATGATTTATATTTAACAATATGACCATAGACAAAGTGTGTAAATTCATAAAGATAAGCGATAATTTCGTTTTACATATTAAAAAATCCTAAGTGGTTGATATTGTTATATAAAACATGTAAAATATAAAATGATGAAAGTAAAGACATGTTCTCTTTCATCCAAATCAAATAATGAATACCCTCCAAAAGGAACACCTAACATATCATGAATTTTGGACGGGGTTACCTCAGTTTTATCGCATGAATCGAAACTCAACATGTAATATTTGAATTTGGACATAGCAAACCATCCTAACTTCGATGGGAGATGATCTATGGAAACATTATGCAATGAACTAAAGCCTATATCCGTCAAAAATCCCAAAATATCAACTCTTGAGTTTCTGATGGCAAAAAAGGGAAGAAGGAGTTGTCCTTGCATGAAAAGAAGGAAAACTCGAAAGATACTCTTCATGTGCAGCTTCTTCGGGCGTCAGCTGCTTCTCCTTTTTACCTTTATTCAGGACACTCTCCTCGTCAGATTCTTCTTTCTTGACCTTCTTTGTCAATTTTTTCTTACCCTTCTGCTGGACACTCTCCTCATCAGATTCTTCTTTCTCGACCTTCTTTGTTAATTTTTTCTTACCTTTTTTTGGGATACTCTTTTCATCAGATTCTTGTTTCTTGACCTTCTTTTCCAATTTACTAATCAGTCGCTTAATACTTTTTGTATCAAGCTCTGAAGAATCAGAAGAATCTGAACCACTCCTCTTTCTCTTCAAACCAACCTTAATCTTTAACTTCTTCCGCTTTCGATCAGCTTCATCAAAATAATAATCAACAACATCAGTCTCAAGCTTGGAATCAGATACATCTTTCTTCGACTTACCTTTCAATTTCTTTTTTCTATCATCTTCCTTTGATAAAATCATTTCCTTTTAACATTAACCTTAGCTTTAAATTCCGGATTTTCTTTTTGCTTCGACAACCTTAAAACTGGAATTTCTGATGAAATAACCTTCTGCTTTGGACTAGGCTTAAACTTTACCTTAACAACATCCGACGTGATGTTCTTTGGCTTGTCCTTATCTTTACTAACATTAGACTTCTTACCCTTCCCAGCCGGCTTATTCTTCAAAGCATCCAACGCCTTATCTGCAACTACATTAATGTTCGACATGAGTTAGAAATGAGATCAGACAGGAGACTTTATATTAAAAATCACATGAGATCAGACAGGATCTCATGAGATTAAGAGAGAATCAGATGAGATTCAGAGTGAATCACATGAGATTCAGAGTGAATCTCATGAGATTCAGAGTGAATCACATGAGATTCAGAGTGAATCACATGAGATTCAGAGTGAATCACATGAGATTCAGATTGAATCTCATGAGATTCAGAGTGAATCAAATGTGATTAAGAGTGAATCTCATTATTGTTTGAATCACATGAGATTCAAAGTGAATCACATGAGATCACACAGGATCTCATGTGATTAACTCTGAATCTCATGTGATTCATGTTTGAAGGCAGTCTAACCACATACCTGCAACTACATTAATGTTCGACGCCTTATCTGCAACAACAGACAACACATTCTCCTTAACCACCTTATCTGCAACTACATTAATGTTGTCCTTAACCACATCAACCTTGTCCGCAACTACACTAGACGGCTTATCTGCAACTACACTAGACGCCTTAACACTCTTCTTTACAACCGGCACCTTAACACTCTCCTTTACAACCGGCGCCTTAACACTCTCATCTGAAACCTTACTCGTAACCTTTGGATTATCCTTCTCAACAACACTCTCAACAGCCGCAACAACCGGCGCCTTAACATCAGCCACAACAACCGGCTCAGTCTCCTTATCACTCTCCTTATCCTTAGAAAGCTCAGTCTTACGCTTATACTGTAAAACATCAGCCGCAACAACCGGCGCCTTAACACTCTCTTTTGCAACCGGCGCCTTAACACTCTCCGTTGCAACCGGCACCTTCTCAATAACAGGCGCAACCACTGCCGCCTTATTACTCTCATCTGAAACCTTAGAAACCTTTGGATTATCCTTCTCATCAACAGCCGACTTTTCACTCACAACAGCCGAAACATTACTCTTACCAACCTTACTCGTAACATCACTCTCCTTAACGACAGTCGACTTCTCAATAGACTTAACGACACTCTCCTTAACGACAGTCGACTTTTCACTCACAACAGCCGCAACCTTACTCTTACCAACCTTACTCTTACTAACAACAGAATTTCCCTTCACAACAGCCGCCTTTTCACTCTCCTTTCTAACTTCACCAGTTATAGGATTATATTGAGTCACCGGCTGTGGACTAAGAACCCTTTCACTCATCGGAAGCCACCTACTCTTAGGAGAATTACTTTTAATAGTAACCTTCGATTTTAATTTAATAGGAGAAACACGATCAATCGCCTTAACACCTAACATCAAACAAAAATTTATAAAAAACATCAGATGAGAAAACAACTAAAATCACATAGGATTTTGGTATGAATCACATGTGATTCATACCAACACTGAAATCACAAAAATAAGCAAAAGCTATTGAATAAGCACAAAATAAGCAAAAGCTATTGCATAAGCACCATACATCTACCAACAAAAAATCATCAACAAACTGATAAAATAAAAAAAACAAAACAAAACCTAAAAAATACTAAATAAAGCACCAAATAAACAAAAGCTAAAAAATAAGCTACATCTATGGCTTGTGTCCAAAATAAGCAACAATAAGAAACTAGTAATATCAAATAAGCATTAGATTAGAAAAATAAAACATAAAAAAAATACTAAATAAGCACCAAATAAGCAAAAAAAATGAAGAATAAAAGAAATGTATACCAGGAAGCTTATTCCGATGCTTATTTTCATCGGAATCAGGCAACATATCTCCTTACATAGCTTTATTTCATCGCATATATCCATCTTATAAGATCAATTTTGATGAAATCGGTTTAGATAGCCGTATTTCACTGTTAGGCTTTTGATATGGAGTTAATTTGAAGGAAAGAAAAAGTTAGGGTTTTGATCGGATAAATTAAGTGTGTGTGCGTTTTTGAAACCGTTAGGGAGAGAATGAAATGAGATGGAAAGTGTTGTTGGGGAGAAGAATGAAATTAAATGAGACCGTTGGATTGGTATTGAAATCAACGGCTTAGATGGAAAGTTTCATTTTTTTTGACCTCATTCCTTAGGGAACTTTTCTCTTGCTCATTAATAGAATACCCTATGCGAGAAATCTAATATGTCAATCTCAAGTAAACTGAACCAAGTACATGGAGTATATAAAGTTAGCTAAGTTTCATTTCTTTGCCCATGTGGGACTGAAAACTCAAAACAAAAGTTGAATTTTAGTAAAGGAAGCAAATGCACACAACATATTTTACTTGTGTGTAACATTAGCCTACACCAATTATTTTGAATCATAACTTCTCATCTAAATAGAATCCTACCAAGTTCTTGTAATCCATAACTTACATTTTACATTCGAGAGTCTATGACAACCTCATTTTGTTGATAAATTTAATTTTGCTTTGTCTATAGAATCCATTTAGATCAAAGTTGGCTGCTGTTCTTGGTGGTAATGAAAACATTTGGATGGTAAGTTTTGCATAATTATTGATAAATCCAGCTTTTAGTCAAGTCTTGGCATTTATGCTTGCAAACTGTTCTAATGTGTCTAAATTTTATGCTCAGAAACCTGGTTCTCGTGTGCGTTGAGCTTCTTCCTGTACCACTGTTTTTCATGTGTCTGATCTTGTTACCCAGTAAGTTGCCCTTTTTTTTAACTTCATGCTTATAATTGTTTTTGTTAATGGTAGATTGGTAGGTACTTTTTTGGTATTTAACTGATTTCTAACGGTGCTCATTTGCTTTTATTAGACTGGAGTTGTGTATGTGATGAGGTATGGTCTCCTCCGGATGCTTTGGGGAGACAATTACTATTAACTCCTAGTATTCCTAAGACAAAACCACTCCATGTTGGAATGGTCTACTGGAATAGCTGGGTGACGAAGGCCACCTCAGGCCCAGAGATAATAACTAAGGAGTAGCAAGTCCCCTCAAGAGGTAAGGAGTAGCTAGTCTCCTTAATAGGTAAGGAGCAACTAGTTCCCTCAAGAGGTAGAGAGCAGCTAGTCTCCTCAAGAGGTAGGGAGTAGCTAGTCTCCTCAAGAGGTAAAGAGCAGCTAGTCCCCTCAAGAGGTAGAGAGCAGCTAGTCTCCTCAGGAGGTAAGGAGCAGCCAGTCTCCTCAGGAGGTAAGGAGCAACAAGTCCCTTCAGGAGGCAAAGTGCAATACCTACGCAAGAGGTAGAGCATTGTCTCCACCGGAGCTAGTACACCGACGGCTGACGTACGATGTACGAATGTCACAGACATCTGGTCCACAACCAGTACTTGGAGCACGAAGACAACTTTAACCCCGAGGACAAAGTCTGATACATGCCAACAACTGATGCACTACCCCTAGAAGACAACTTTGACACATAAGACAAAGTCTGATACATGCCAGCGACTGACATGCTGCCTTTAGAAGACAACTTAGCTTCCACAATGCTCGTGTCTTGGAGCTAAGGCCAGGTAGTATATAATGAATTGTCCACACACATAAACAAGGCAGGTTTTACACACACACTTCTCCTTACTCTCTCTAGTTTCTCTTACTTAAACTTATACCAAGCATACACTTACTCTCACGCTGGAGCTTGGTCTCGGATTCAAAACCTGGGGCGAGCTAACGGTGTTCTTTCTTATTTCAGCCTAAGAGACGAAGGAGTAGCTGGAGGATCTCCTAAGGATTAGGGCTGAAGAGCATCTATGGAAATTTGCTCTAACATAGGCGCCATCCATGAGACTCGAAATACCAATCTACCAATTTCTAAGTAATGGATGGTTGTATGAAGGGTCCTCAACTGGAGGAGGTTGGAAACTTGAACACCGCGGCACCTGGGACTGGGAGGACTCCACCGGGAGGAACCTTTGCTCCCGTCGGACAAGCTCAAAGAGGCCCCTCTCCAGCATTTATGAAGGAAAACATTGATGTATTGAGAACCATGATCAAGGAGCTTGACAACCAAGGTCAAGAGAAGGTAACCCCTCGCAAGCTTTTCAATGAAGAGTCAGGCGAAGCTGGGTCAAAGAACTCTCAGATGGGTCCCTCAGCAGAAGAAGTAAGAGGGTACTCTTCTAGTGGGTCCTCTAGCTCAAGGAGCCGAGGCAGGCCTCTATCTACTCGGAAACATCGAAAGGGTGTTTCGAGGAAGAAGGGGATCTCTAAGTCCCATCGGTCAGTAAGATCAAAGGCACGAAGTAGATCAAAGTCTAAGAGTGTTAAGTCAAAGCCTCAGTCAGTGAGAGTCTCTCGAAGGAAGTCGAGCTCAGACTCAAGGTATGACACCGAGTCCGACAGTGGTTCAGAGGACTTAAGCATGCCTTATAGGCTGCCCAATCCAATGCCTTTCACCTCTAGGTCACACGTTTCAGATATTATCGGCGGGCTAAGCTTCCACCAAATGTCCGGGTGTATGAAGGGAACAAAGATCTGGAAGATCACCTAAGTATCTTTTCTGCCGCAGCCGAACAAGTGGAGTGAAATCTGACTGAAAGAAGGAGGCAATGCTACCATGGATCTCCTCAGCTTGCCTCTCACGATGCTCCAACTGTAACTTAGTCCCTACAAGCTCTTCCTCAATCTTTGCCTTCTCCATAGCAAGATTATCTCTCTCATTCCTATACTTCCTATGTTTCTTATCCCAACTACTAAGCTTATGTTCAGCCGTCTGACACCTAGACTTAAGAACTGCCAGCTCAGCTGTCAATCTAGACACCTCCCCATTAACGCAAATGGTAGACTCATTTTGTTGTTTTGGGTCAGCACGTTGCCTCTTAATGGTATGCGTCTGCCCAGCATACTGTTTCGAAAGACGCTCAACGTTCCTTAAAGAGTGATCATAACGAGCATTCAACATGCTCCCGTGAGTAATTAACTGACACTGTAACACACTCATCCGATAAGACAACTCAACTGAAGAAAGCTCTCTCAACCGATGAGTCTCAACTGGTGTAGGAAATCGATCAAGGGCAGTCCTACAAACCTTAGGATCCTTATAAAGTTCTTTCTTTCGTAGACCGATATTAACTCCATGAATTTCTTCCCAATTGTCTCTGGTGTAAGGAGGAGACTCACTTCCAGAGCCTTCGTCATAAGGATAAGGAATGTAATAAGGCCCTAGGACAAAAGGAATAAGATCTCTCTCAAGCATATCCCCAACAATATTACTAACTCGAGCCTCGTAATAAGGATCAACATTACCATCACTAGCAATCTCATCAGCACCAACATCAACATCCAGGGGCTAAGTATCAGGAGCTGGCACAGCCTCCTGAGCAGGAGAAGACGCATCCTCGCTAATACCTACATACAAAAAAGAGAGAAAAGAAAAACATATAATACAAAGGCCTGGTAAAATCGAAAACAAAAGTAAATAAAGAGACAAGCTTACTATGAGACGCATGAAAACTGGCTCGGGTAGCCCTCCTCACACCCCCAGACAGCTCAGCATGAGCTTTGACTTCCTTATCTTGAAGAAAAATTGGAGGATAAGTCACATCTAGTCCAAGGCTCGGATCAAAAGTTCGAAGTGGGATAACGTTTATATGCTCACCTTGGCTGACATCGTTAAGGTTCCCAATATCCTCCATAGCAAACTCTAAGCCATCACGCCGATCATCATCATCAAGAGTACCATCATCAGTCTGCTCGACTTCATCTCTAGCTGTTAATCCACTGGAACCTGCTACAGACCCTTTCTTGCTCGATCTGGTCTTCTTGGCCGCATTGGTGGATATCTCCGGCCTAGTAGATGCTTTTTGCTTGGCCGCGTGATCAGCCTTTGTGACTACCTTATGATCAGATCGGGTAACGACAATTTCCTCTAGGAAGCACGAGGGATAGTAGTACCCGCTGGGGCAGGTGATGTGGTGCGATCAGCAACTCTGCCTAAAATAGAAGTGTCTAGCCCGTGTGGCTCCTCCCGTACCGTAGTCTTATCTAAGGAAGGCATGCAAAGAAAGTCATAGATACTCATAACTGTAAAAAAAGGAGGAGAAATTCGTTAGGTATGGTTAGAAGTGCTACATAACAACACTTAGGAAAATATAGTGAACCCCCTACCGGTGTTATCAGAACGCCTCAGTACGGGATCATACATCGGGTTACGCCAAACTCTACTAAGCCCAGAGCGAACCAACACCCCCTTTGAGATATCACGAAGTTTCACAAGATGAGCCTTTAGTTGGTCAACGTGATTCTGGTTAAAATTGGTAGGAACCTTATCTGTAATACATGAATCGAGATGTCTCCAAGGCATGTGAAATGGAATAGCCCTACGGTCTATCAAGAAAAAAAATCCTCCTTCCAAAGTTTTAACCCAGACTTAGCAACTTCCATACACACAGGTGCAGAATCCCTACGTTTAGCAGAAGAGAACCAATCTCCTTATTTGGAGAGTGTCTGAAATGCCCGAAATAAGGTAACCGTAGGTTCTATGTTTAAACTCTGACAAAGAACCTCAAATGTAATTACCTTGCTCAAACCTAGAGGACCTAGCTGGGAGATATGCACCTTAAAATATTTTAACACCGCTATGAGGAAGGAGGAAAAAGGAATCCTAACACCCGAAGAGTCAAAAATCCTAAAATAGATGCCAATGGCCATATCTCTAACTGGAAGATTTATCATCCTAAAGTTGGGATCAGGCATGCGAGGTCTCAAGTCTAAGGCGATATCATAAGTGGCAACTAAAGTCTCAAGTTCGGTATCCTTCAATCGAGAAACATACGTATGCATATCTTTCTTAGCCATAAAGAAAATAAGGCGAAAATCAAAGAATACCTCGAGAAGTTGATGAAAAAAGTGGGCGGAATCCCTTAGGTCAAGACTGCGAGGCTCAATGTACCTACCGGCACGAGGGACTATTACCTCTGGATTGAGCTCTAATCCAAACCAATCCGGACGAAATTCCCTCCG
This sequence comes from Tanacetum coccineum, assembly GCA_026074375.1. NCBI lineage: Eukaryota > Viridiplantae > Streptophyta > Magnoliopsida > Asterales > Asteraceae > Tanacetum > Tanacetum coccineum. Next base: position 38,997 of record BQNB010043953.1, read on the forward strand.
GGACGGAGCTCAAACAACCAAACCTTTTCTCGGCGTGAAAACAAATCTAACCTTATGATCGAGCCAAATAAACCCTTTGGGTGAGCTCACCTCCGACCGAGCGAAACTATAAACCTCTTCCGTGTCGAGCTCACTTCGATCGTGCACAAACAAAACCTACTCGAACGAAATTCCCTCCGGAACGAGCTCAAACAATCCAATTCGAGCGACCTAAAATTTACCCTCCGATTCGAGCAAAGCTATAACCCTCCGATGAGCTCTCCTTCCCGACCGAGGCCAAACGGAAACCCTCCGGACGGGCTCAAAAAACCCATTCTCGGGTGACCAAACTACCTCCGTTTGAGAAACAAAAACCCTCCGGATGACACACCTTCCGGACTGATGGCCGGGAATCAAACAAACCTCCGAAACGAAATGAGGTAAAAACCCTACGGAAGAACAACTAACCTACGGTTGAGATCACAAGGGACCTCTGATCGAGATTAAGAGACACACGATCGAGACCCAACCCAACTCCGATGAGACTTCGGAAGAGACATAAAAAAAGAAGGAGGGGAGTTTATGAAGTAGGTGAATTTTTTAAGAGGTGGTGAGGTAAAAAATGAAAAGTGTGGGTTGGTATTTATAGTACGTGGGGGAAAACCTAAGGGTTATGAGGTTAGGGATGTTCGTGACCCAATGAAGCACGTGACGTATGGATAGTTGGTACGGACGGTTCATATCTAGGCCACAATGTGTTCAATAAATGCGCACCGAAATAGCGAAACATATTTTACTTAAATTTGATATGTCTTATGGCGGAGAAGCTTGATGACTAGACAAGTTTTTTCTTTTAAGTCTAGTACCAACTACTTAATCATACGTTGATACTAGACTCGGGGGGAGGGGGGAGGGGGGGGGGGGGGCATGATGAGGTATGGTCTCCTCCGAATGCTTTGGAGAGACAATTACTATTAACTCATAATATTCCTAAGACAAAACCACTCCATGTTGGAACGGTCCACTGGAATAGCTGGGGTGACGAAGGCCTCCTCAGATCCAGAGGCAATAATTAAGGAGTAGCTTGTCCTTTCAAAAGGTAGGTAGTAGCTAGTCTCCTCAAGAGGTAAGGAGCAGCTAGTCCCCTCAAGAGGTAGAGAGCAGCTAGTCTCCTCAAGAGGTATGGAGTAGCTAGTCTCCTCAAGAGGTAAGGAGCATCTAGTCCCCTCAAGTGGCAGAGAGTAGCTAGTCTCCTCAGGAGGTAAGAAGCAGACAGTCTCCTCAGGAGGTAAGGAGCAGCAAGTCCATTCAGGAGGCAAAGTGCAATACCTACGCAAGAGGTAGAGCATTGTCTCCATCGAAGCTAATACACCGACGATTGACGTACGATGTACGAATGTCACAGACGTCTGGTCCACAACCATTACTTGTACTTGGAGCATGATGACAACTTTGACCCCGAGGACAAAGTCTGATACATGTCAGCGACTGACGCGCTGCCCCTAAAAGACAACTTTGACACATAAGACAAAGTCTGATACATGCTAGCGACTGACGTGCTGCCTCTAGAAGACAACTTAGCTTCCACAATGCTCGTGTCTTGGAGCTAAGCCCAGGTAGTATATAATGATCTGTTCACACACATGAACAAGACACGTTTTACACACACACTTCTCTTTACTCTCTCTCTAGTTTCTCTCACTTAAACTTATACCAAGCATACACTTACTCTCACGCTGGAGCTTGGTCTCGGATTCAAAACCCGGGGTGAGCTAACGGTGTTCTTTTTTATTTCAGCCTAAGAGACGAATGAGTAGCTGCAGATCTCCTAAGCATCAGGGGGTTGAAGAGCATCTACGAAAATTTGCTCGAATAGTATGCTATTCATGTTATTCTCATTATTGATGATGGTAAGCATCCAGCAAAATACTGGATGCTTGTTAGCATGGTAGATGTCATCTTTCCTGATGTTGCACAGGTTTGCGTTGATTTCATATTAAAGTTTTCCCTTAATTTTTTATTTTTTCGGTACTTTCTTGCATCAGTAACATTTAAAAAAATATTCCTGTTTCTGAGCTTTGGCAACGTTGCTGTGCTTTTTGTTAATTTACAGATTACAGATTTAGACACATCATTGTTCATTGTTACAATACTTCTTTTCCTACAGTTTCAAAATATATAGTATGTGTTTTACTCTTTATTGTGTTTTTGTTTTTACATTACAATTGGTTTCACACAAGTCAGTTATGTTTTTTAATCTGCAACATTTTTTGATACTATTTTAAAGGTTTTCAGCATTTTTTATGTTTTATTTTGGTGAGCCTACTCGGATTGCCCTTCAGGGAATCTGGTGGCCATTTTTGTTCAAACTGAATAAAAACTTTAGGTGGTTTATAAGTTCATGTAAATTTGAAAAAGCTCACAACTCATAAGCCCACTTTTTTTGGGCTCATAAGCTTATAATTTATAATCTTAAATAAGTCATAAACTAAATTTTTAAAAAAGTGAGCTCGTAAACTTTTTCAAATTTATATAAGTTCATAAGTCGGTTAAATAAGCCAATACAAACACCCCTTGATGTGTTTTTATTGTACAACTAGGTGAGATTGGGACATAAATATATATTTTTCTTATAGGTTGATTTAACAGATCAAATCGTTACGAAACATCATACATCCAATAGAAGACAACGTCAGTTTGGTCATCTCACTTAGTAGCAAAGGCCAAAATAATAAGAAACCTAAGAGTACATGGTACGGGAGACATTTTCTCGCGTTTTCCCTGAAAAAGCCACACGAAAACGCCAAAGCCACCCCCCATCTCGCGTTTTCGTGTCTCAAGTTGAACTTGCCAGCCCAAATGGTCCGGAAAAACGCCACACGAGGGCGCGAGACATTATACCGTGTGTCGCGCCCTCGTGTATTTAATTTTTCTTTTTTTTATTACTTTTTAAGAAATGTGGGGTTACCATAACATCAGAAATTGTGATGTATTATGAGAAAAAATGGTGACGTGACATCACTTTTTCCCACGACACGAGCACGAAAACTCGACTGTAACTTGTGCTCTAAAGAGGAACATCATCAGTTGTACTTGGTGTATTTAGAGTATCTCCAACTTAGTGTTTAAAGACTTGATAAACTTTTTAGTCATTTTATTATCAAAATGTCATTTTTGTAAATTACTCTCCGTTGCAAAAGCTATTCTAAAAGCTTTTAATCAATACAATAAGTACATTAGGAGTGACTGTGTAGATTGAAAATCAATAAAAAAGTGAATCCTTTTAAATTTCAAACTCTTGGTTGTCTTTGGTACATAAAGTCATTGTCTTGAATGAAATAAGTCTTATTAGTGACTTGCTCAAATAGTGTCGAGTCTTTTAAAAACCACCACTCGAAATGCTCTTATTGAACCCTAAAGACGATATCCGTGATTTCTTATAAATCACATGTATCATTCTTATAATTTACTCTACAATTTGAAGTCCTCTGAAATATATGAAAGTGTCTTTTGTTTAGCTTCAAAATGGGTCACATTAGCTTAAACTGGATCTAAAATTTTGCTTTGATAGACCCATAACACACACATGTAACCCGATCCGAATAACCGGAATAATTTTTTTCGACCCGAATAGGTTTAATCAGTTAATCGAGTTCGCGTCCAGATGGAGATCGGTTCGAATCCGTTTTTTTTACACCCCTCCATTTAACTACGCCAATAAGGCATGATGATAAATATCTCCACCATGATATGTTTGTTTCATTATTATTAGCTTTCAAGCACCATCACACAATATTGATGTAAATCATAGATTAAATAATTAGCCAATATAGCAAAGACAGGCAATTGTTGAGACATCTTTTTATCTCACGATGATATCATTTGTTATTGTATTTCGAATAAACCTATCATATTAAAAACCTTTTCTATCCTTTGTCTTTCGCTTTGCACTTTCTGTTTGTTGTAAGCTATGTTGCACGGGGACTGATACATAAACAGGGACGGGGACGAAAACGGGTACTTAGAAACGCCAATATCCCAAAATTCAAGAAACGGGTACGGCCATAAACGTTTGTGTATTTTATATATTTTATATATATTTATTAATAAAATAAATAAACATTAAACATCCAACATCAATTTATTAAGGAAAAGCAAATTTGATATCATTTTTTTCTATCAATTTATCAAGAGTCATGAAAACGGCAGTAAAGAACTAAAGATGAATAACCATAAATTGATTTAACTAAATATTATGAATTTATGATCATGCATGATACCATTTTTTTTATCATGCATCAAAAGTTCATAACTATATAAGTATACAAGTTATATGGCTATAAGCATAGTGCTTTTGTTACTTATCAGTTGACTATATTATGAGAGGAAAAACCAGTTGCAACAACAAATACATAGCATGTTTATAACTGAAACACAACAAAACTTATTGTTTCTCTACTGAAAAAACAAAGAGATGAACAGACACATATTATGATATTAGTATATTACAATTTACACCTCAACACATAATCATATTCATACATTCATAGTTCATTAAATCATTAGTTTGATACCTGGGGTGATTTAGAATCAAGAACCAAGGAGGCAAGGATGCCACTATCGACTTAGGGACAGACGTGATGAGACGAAACTCGACTTTGGGAGGAAACGGTTTAAGTATTGTAAAGAAGGGTTTATTGGCCCATATATAATATTATAATGTATCCACTATCCAGGCCCAGAAACGTTTATGACTTTTTGTCTCAACATTACGCTCAGAAACGTGATAAAAACCCCAGAAAGGTTTCCCAGCCGTTTCTTTCTCAGCCCTTGCCGTTTCCTCTCCACATGAAACGTTTCCCTTTTCTCAGAAACGTTTACGGCGCGTTTCCAGCCGTTTTCGGCCGTTTTCCGTTTCCGAAACATTTTCGGGACAAGAGACGGCACCCTGGAGGCGTTTCCATGCAACATAGGTTGTAAGTTAGTCCCTTTACATTGTCAACCTAAAAAGGTACACATAAAACTACTGACTTTAAGACCGGGCACTATTGTCGTCGAACCCATCATCTCTACGTATGCGTCACACCACCATCCAATACACCACTAAAACCGTCACTTTTTAACTTTTAAGTGCTATGGTCACCATGAAACCAAAAATACAAATATAGTTCAATTTATACTTTATACAAAATACCCAACAATATACCCTACACACCCTCATAGACAAACAAAAATAATAAAAAAAACTCACACTTTTCTTTGGAATCCGTTAAGTGGTGCAGACCACACACAAAAAAGGATAAATTACACAATTCGTCCTTCAACTTAGGCCCTATTGCAGATTCTGTCCTTAGAAAACGAGGGTCGATGTCGTTAATCCTAAAGTCAATTTTTGTTACCCGTTTGGTCCCTCGATCCCCGTTATACGTAACTAGCATTAGTTTGACTTTTCAACCTTGGGCATTTTAGCAATTTTTTTTTCATTTTTTCACTGTTGGTCCCTGATTCAAAAATCCCAACGGGTGCTTTACTATTGAGTTTTTTTGTCGTTTTACACTTGCACTATTGGTTCCTAAATCGTTTATGTGTATTATAAATGATGGTTTGCAAGGTAAAACACGCAAATTATAAAATGGTTCGTTGTTCGTGTGGTTTGGAAGCCGTAATCAAAACATCATAGACTAGTCGGAATCCTGATCGTCGTTTCTACGGTTGTCCTACACTTGTAAGTATGATTGGATCGTAAAATATGTAACAAATCATGTTGTTTGTTTATTTACACATCCCTTTTCTTTTATTTTCAGAGTCTAACCTGTGTCAACTTCATCCGGTGGTTTGATCCACCAATGTTCTAAAGGTCTGTTAAGAATATCTCTAGTTTGATGAGGGCACGTAATGAGCTTGAAGAAATCCTTGCTATGGTTGAAGAAAAAATGACTCAAGTTGATGAAATATCTCATCATCAGCTGGGTTGTATTTGGTTTTTATGTATACTGTACTGATGCGGTGGGTTGCAACACAGAAGTTTTACGACCCTCCTAGGTAGTGTACCTAACCGTTGTAGTGTAGTATAGGCAATACTCGGGGGGTTATTATCGTTCTCTAGGGGAATAGTTTAGGTAGGCTCAAATTGTATGTTTACTAGGGTCTAAGGGGTTGAAGAAAGATTTTTTTGTATTTTTATATTTTTTAGAAAGCAAGTAAATCT
>BQNB010043954.1:0-36405 GCA_026074375.1 Tanacetum coccineum
CTGGTTAAGAAGATGTCACGCCGTGATCGTGTGCGATGAGAAACTTGTTCGAGTCCCCTATGGGAATGAAACTTTGACTTTTTGTGGCAACAAAAGTAGTAACGGGAGCGAATCTCGGTTGACAGTTATCTCGTGTTCAAAAGCGCAAGAGTACATGACAAAAGGATGCCAGGTCTTTTTGGCACAGATATCCGCCAAGAAAGAGAAGGACAAGTCCGAAGGAAAACAAATAAAGGACGTACCAATCGTCCGAGATTTTCCTAAAGTATTTCCCGAGGATTTGCCATGTCTTCCTTCGGCTCGGCCAGTGGAATTCCAAATCAACTTAATTCCAGGAGCCGCACCAGTAGCTCGAGTACCGTATCGATTGGCTCTATCCGAAATGAAGGAATTATCAGACCAATTACAAGAGCTTTCCGACAAAGGATTCATAAGGCCTAGTTCCTCACCTTGGGGAGCCCCGGTCTTATTTGTCAAAAAGAAGGATGGGTCATTCAGGATGTGCGTCAACTATCGTGAGTTAAATAAACTGACAGTGAAGAATCGTTATCCACTCCTGAGGATCGACGATTTATTTGATCAACTCCAAGGATCCAGTATTTATTCGAAGATAGATCTGAGATCAGGATATCACCAGCTTAGAGTGGGAGAGCAAGACATTCCAAAGACGGCATTCTGAACTCGGTATGGTCATTACGAGTTCCAGGCTATGCCATTCGGACTGACAAATGCACCTGCGGTATTCATGGACCTCATGAACCGAGTGTGCAAGCCTTACTTGGATAAGTTCGTAATTGTCTTTATTGATGACATACTGATTTATTCAAAGAACAAGAAAAAGCATGAAGAACATCTTAAGGCAATTTTAGAATTGCTTAAGAAGGAGCAGTTGTATGCTAAGTTTACAAAATGTGAATTTTAGATTCCGAAGGTACAATTCCTCAGTTACGTCATTAATAGCAGAGGCATACATGTAGATCCAGCCAAGATAGAAGCTATTAAAGATTGGGCGTCTCCTAAGACACCAACAAAGATCCGCTAATTTTTAGGTCTTGCTGGTTACTATCGAAGGTTCATCAAAGGATTTTCGAAGATTGCTAAGTCAATGACGAAACTTACTCATAAAGGAATCAAGTTTGACTGGGGTGAAAAGGAAGAGAATGCTTTTCAGTTAATAAAGCAGAAGTTGTGCAGTACACCAATTCTGGCTTTACCTTAAGGAAGCGAAGACTTTGTGGTCTACTGTGATGCGTCACACAAGGGTTTAGGTATTGTATTAATGCAGAGAGAGAAGGTGATTGCTTATGCTTCTTGACAACTAAAAGTTCATGAGAAAAACTACACCACTCATGATTTAGAACTTGGATCGGTGGTATTTGCTCTAAAAATATGGAGACACTATCTTTACGGAACCAAAGGCACCGTGTTCACCGACCATAAAAGCCTACAACACATTCTCGATCAGAAGGAGCTTAACATGAGGCAGTGCCGTTGGCTAGAATTGCTAAGTGATTACGATTGCGACATTCGTTATCGCCCGGGGAAGGCAAACGTAGTGGCCTATGCGTTGAGCCGTAAGGAATGGATTGATCCATTGAGGGTTCGAGCCTTAGTTATGACAATTGGCTTGGATCTTCCCAAACGAATATTGGAAGCTCAGATCGAAGCCCAAAAACCAAAGAATCTCGTGAATGAAGACGTAGGCGATATAATCAGAAGGGATATACCCAAGGAAATATTGGAACCACGTGCCGATGGAACTTTTTGTTTACACGGCAGGAGTTGGTTACCATGCTATGGAGACTTAAGATCCGTGATTATGCACGAATCCCACAAGTCAAAATACTCCATCCATCTCGGTTCGGAAAAGATGTATCAAGACATGAAAAAGCTATATTGGTGGCCCAATATGAAGGCAGACATCGCCACGTATGTTAGCAAATGCCTAACGTGTGTAAGGGTCAAGGCCGAACATCAAAGGCCATCAGGATTGCTAGTACAACTTGAGATACCCGAATGGAAGTGGGATAACATCACGATGGATTTCATCACCAAGCTTCCTAAGTCATCGCAAGGTTTTGACACCATCTGGGTGATTGTGGATCGACTTACAAAATCTGCTCACTTCTTGCCAATAAGGGAGAATGATCCATTGGACAAGTTGGCAAGGTTATACCTGAACAGGATAGTGGCGAGACACGGGATACCTACCTCAATTATCTGTGATCGTGATGGAAGATTTACTTCAAATTTCCGGAGATCATTTCAAAAAGCTTTGGGTACAGATATTAGTATGAGCACTGCGTATCATCCAGAAACTAACTGCCAGAGCGAGAGAACCATTCAAACTCTCGAGGACATGCTACGTGCTTGCGTGATCGATTTTTGCAAGGGTTGGGTTAAGCATTTGCGATTGGCCGAGTTTTCATACAACAATAGTTATCACGCTAGCATAAAGGCCGCCCCTTATGAGGCACTGTATGGTCGAAAATGTCGATCACCAGTGTGCTCGGCCGAGGTTGGGGAAGCCCAACTAACGGGTCTGGAATTGATCCAAGAAACAACAGAAAAGATCATCATGATCAAGCAAAGGATGCAAGCAGCTCAGGATCGACAAAAGAGCTACGCCGATCGGAAACGAAAGCCGATGGAGTTTGAGGTTGGGGACAGAGTTATGCTTAAGGTCTCGTCTTAGAAGGGGGTCATACAGTTCGGTAAGCGGGGCAAGCTGAACCCGAGATATGTCGGACCTTTCAGGGTGTTAGCAAAAGTTAGGAAAGTTGCCTACAGGCTGGAACTTCCTCAGGAGTTGAGCAGAGTTCACCATACTTTCCATGTGTCTAATGTGAAGAAATGTTACGCCGACGAACCATTAGTCATGCTGTTAGAAGGAATTCATGTTGACGATAAGCTCCAGTTTGTGGAAGAGCCTGTTGAAATTATGGAACGGGAGATCAAACGATTGAAGCGAAGCCAGAAACCCTTGGTTAAGGTTCGCTGGAACTCTAGGCGGGGCCTTGAGTTCACCTGGGAACGTGAAGATTCATTCAAACAAAAATACCCACAACTCTTCACAAACCGGGCTTCGTCATCCACAACAAGGTCTTAAGCTTTGAGGACAAAGCTCTTTTAACGGGTGGAGACTGTAACATTTCTCATTTTCGTGTCATTGTACGACATTTATTATCCGTCACTATTTATTTTAGTCCGATACGCGTTTACTTTTAATAATTACTTTTAAGTTTAATTGCGTAGACTAGAAATAATCAATTAATGTAAACGGTCATCAAATAAATTAAGGTTTACATCAACCAAGTAATATATAATTATTAAGAAGATAATTATGTACTTTGCGTATTTTATTTTTATTGGTCACGTAAAAGGGTTACGTTTCGCAATAAAATACATTTGGACATACCCCGGAAATACCTAGACTTACCTAGACTCAAACCAATACCCACTTTTAAAACCTTAACACAAAATTAAATCAATTCTTGTGTTAAATACCCACTAGAGCCGAATTATGGGACAAGAATAACTAGAAAATCCTTAAATCTTACACTAAGTACAATGTACATCTAGGTTTTAATTAAGATTTGTACAACATGTCTCTAGTTAGCTAATACACATGGGTTAAAGATCACTTTGGATCCTTCCTTCCCGATGAAAACCCACGACATACATATGTACACACAAATCACCTAGAAATCTTCCATGATATTGCCAAGTACATGTACAAACTCCCATTAATTAATGTTAGTCCTAAATGTCCCCCACTAATCTATTACAAAATGGTTAATAACCATTTGGCTTCTCTTTTCCTTTGTATAACCGGCTAAACACAAGACACACACACAAATCATAAGATTTCAAGTATCTAAGCATATCTTGTACACATATCTTGTAATTAAGAATAGTACCTTGTGGTTTTAACAAAACTATGTGTGATTAACCAAAACCACAAAACCAATAGTAGACAGGGCACGGTTTGGTTGGTTTTAGGACTAGGAATATGTAACTAGACATTTTACCTATAAATACTCATGTATACTTACCACTTTACACTCTTGAAAACTCACATACACCCTAAACACTCTCAAACAACTACACACATATTTATTTCTTGTGTTCAAGCTTTAAACCGTAAACAAACACCTACCTTGATCTCATTCGAACCCACAAACATCTCTAGTTGTCATACAAGTTTATAAAAAGGTTTACACGAGCTAAGGTTAGGTATTTACAAAGCTTTGAAGCTTAGGGTTTAGTTATTGATCGTGTTTTACACGTGTGGGTTGCCATATTGCTCGCATACACACACGTTCAAGAAGCTAAGACCCATGTAAGTGTCTTAGCCTACGTTCATATTCAAGTTTCATGTTTGCTTCATGTATCATAAGGCACGGTTATTGTAACACCCCCAAAATAGGTCGCAGCAGAATAAGGATCCGAGGCGTGTTACTTCAAGATCAACAGCACAAGATAAATATAAGAACGACACAAAAAGTCGTTTAAATTGATACATTAGATTTAATTATAAGACATAATACAAAAGCATAAAGCTTTACTTGTTCCTTGTTTAATATTACAAAAGACAACAATACATTTCCCAAAATATGATGCACATAAATCTTTAAGTGTGCAATCCAAAAAGGTAATCAGTGCATCCTTGGCACCGGTGCCTATTGACCTCCTGAAAACATTGCTTAAAACGTCAACAAAATTGTTGGTGAATTCATAGGTTTATGTTTTTAAATTATGCAGGACCGCAAGACTTTCCCGTGATGTTACAACATATGCCAACAATCACAAAACTAGATTACTGTTGCACTAAGTCATGACACTGAAGCTCAAACCTATAATTTGTATTTTAGCAGTTTATTTTGCCCGTACAGGATGTTGTAACCCGCAACCATCAATGACATGGTCAACGTTCGTTCCAATGATAGCTAATCACCCAATGGGGAGGTTAATCCCAATAGATCTATTTATATCATTCGGCTCACATAATACAATTTACAACTATCAATCTATGCAATTGACAGTTAATGATAATGGGCTCAAGAGGGTTATCGTACGTAGGCAAAACCATAATCAATATATTTAAATCACTTGCGTCCAAATTTATAAACCAAAGCATGTTTTTCACCCAAATAATAGTAAATCAGAAAACTATAAAAAGTGGGGCTATGAACTCACCTTGAGTACGATTAGTCCAATACTCAAGATAAAGGTCTCGCAAAAACGTTTAGATGCAACCTATTTAAATTAAGGTCGTATAAGTACCGAGTAATTTAATTAATAACATTGAATATAATCTTATAGTTGTTACATCGTACTATCGTTCGGGCTATCATAATTAAAGAGGTCATGACATGACGTACGAGGAGTTAGGACACTTTAAATCGTAAATCCAACAACTCGTCGATACGCCATCCGAAGAGGCCTCATTATGATACTCCCTAGATATTATAGCATTTGATAAACCACTCAATTCATTCTTATAGCATAATCAACGATAATCGTTTTAGTTATATAATGTTTATAAATAGTGATAAAAACGTTGATAAATTTACTTTTCTCGTAAAAATGACCTAATTTGGTCGTTTTTAGTCGTTGCTCGCGTTTCTTTCGTCCACGTCTTGTAGTAAGACGTGTGATCAAAATATTAATTTTCAAGTTTTTTGCATATTCTGCCCGATGAATAGTGTTTTTACTATTCACAAACAGCGATATACTTCGTTTTTAGTTTTTATTAGCGGGTAATATTTGTAATCGTATAATACTTATTCGTTTTAATCCCATTTTAGTGTATTCCCTTCGTGCTATGTCTTTGTTATTAATAAGATGTAGTATTTTTTGAAAGTTATTCCCACTGATGAATCTGTGCACTTTTTTACTGTTCTATAGTTTATTTAAAATTATTTTTTTTAACTTTATTATCGTAAAGTTCGTCTAGTTTAGTCGTGTTTTGTTTCCGTTTTTAGCGTTTCTTTCGGGTTAGATCTCGTATATAATATGTTCTATTCTCATATTTTTGGATGTTGTAAATATTGTAGTGTTCTGTATGGGATAGCTAGATTTTACTTTAAAATTTGTTTTAGAATAAGTATTTTTAGTCGCGTATATCGTAATTAACGTATCTTTTTCGTTATAAATCGGTTTTTCGAGTTTCTTATCATTTTGGAATCGTCATGAGACGTATTATTTTTATATAATGTCAAAACCTACTGTCTAAGTGTCAAAATTATACACCCCTTTATTATCCAAGTGTATACTTTTTATAAAAAGCTTATTTTATGTATTTTTCAACTAGTAGTTTATTATAGAAACCCTAATAACTATATGTAACATATGTGCTACTTATAATAAAGTCCAAGATCATCCATAGTCCTTATAAATTCATTGTAATCATGGTTTTAAACAATTACTTTCCATTATTTTCACATTTGTAAAGAATTAAGAACTTATAAAACCCTAATTTAACCTAAACATGTTTATACTTAAACCATATGTTAACATACTTTTACATTCATTTTTCCATGATATATATAACCATATGACATAAGAATAAGTGCATAAATTCATAAACATAAGTAAAAACTCATTTTACATATTAAAAAGTCCTTAGTGGTGATTTAGCCATAATTAACATATAACACATAAAATCATAATAAATAAAAGTATGAAGGAATTAGGAAGACCTTAGGAATGATGTATGAGATGAGAAATAAGTGCTAAACCCGTGTTTAGACTCAAAACCAAAGTTTACAAGCTTATAAACCCTAGATTAGGTTTGAAACCCTAATCTTGCAATAACTTGTTAAAACCCTTTCAAAGCTTAACCAACCCTTCAATTCTTCTTAGAATACCTTAAGTATGATATGCAAACACTAATATGGTGAAAGAAAATTAAAGTATGGATTGTGTATTAATGGGGTTTTGAGCCGTGGGTTAAGAGAGGAGACAAAGAAAGTTTTTGTGATTTTTGGTTAAGTATCTATGAAAGAAAGAGTGCATGCATGCTATTTATAGTAAAAATATCTAACTAACCTAACCATGGTCACTTTCTAACCCTTGTACAAGGTTAATTTGCCAAGTGGTTTATGGTGTAAGAGTTGGTTCCCTATGATATATTTTTAGCAAGTTGATATCTCTTGGTCCTATCTTGAAAATTTCGGCAACATATACATATATGTGATGTTATATTGATTATTTTGGGTATTGGGTATAATCGTGGGTATTCGTTTAAGCGTAGTTAAGTTTTGGTGCTTCCGGGAATGTCGAAACGCATTTTATCGCGAAACGTAAGCATTTTACGTAGCCAATAAAAATAAGATGAAAAAAGTTATTAATTATCCTCATAATAATCATATAACACTTGCTTGATGTAAACATTTAATTGTTTAATGCCCATTTACATTAAATGATCATTTTTAGCTTACGCGATTTAACGTAATGATTTCCATTAAAAACAAACGCGTACAATACTAAAAATAAATGGTGACTTTATTAACGTCGTACATTGTCCTAAAACACGGGGTGTTATAGTTATTATGTGTTAACAAGCTAAACATGGGTCATGCCTAGCATGACACAACCCATGTCCACGTCTTACAATATACAGCATATATAGACTTGTGTGGTGAACCAAAAGCCATAAGGCACGTAACAAAGATCTTGTGTATAAGCACGAATGTTTAAATATGACATGCACACGTAAAATATTTAACCAAGAGGTTTGATAACTCGTTTGGAAACGGAAACACTTTTATGCACGTATCATAATACTTAACAACTCGTTTTGCTCAATAAAGGATGTGTACACAATAGTATATGCGAACTAGGGTTCTTTGGGATATGTCGAAATAAGTTAGCAGAGTTAGTACTGCTAGCAAAAGTTAGTACTGCTAACAGAGTTAGTACTGCTAGCATATTGTTAATATTGCTAGTGTATTAATAATACTATTTTTGACATTCCTGAACATTCTTGTGTCCAACACGAGCTTAAACAAACTCTAACGAATTTGTAACTCACTAATCGGTTGTATGATACGAGCTAAATTAGAAGTTAATACTGCCAGGCTTAAGAAGTTAATACTATTAGCAGAAGTTAGTACTGCTAGCAGGGTTATTACTACTAGCAGAAGTTAGTACGGCCAGCAGAGTTAGTACTGCTAGCAGAAGTTAGTATTGCTAGCAGAGTTAGTACTACTAGCATATTGTTAATACTGCTAGTATATAATAATACTGTTTTTTACATTCCTGAACTTGAGGGACTGTTTGAAACTCATAAGAACCAAAAATGTAATTTTTGTAAAATAGAGGGACTAAACGTATCAATATGGAAACTCAGGGGTATAAACGGTAAATATTCTGTTTTAAACTATAAGGACTGTTTTTGCCAATAATGAAAACCTAAGGGTATTTTATATAATTAAGTGATTTAAATAAACACTTATGGTATCAGACTAGTCGTGTTATAATACGGATACTTATATAACTAAAGTCACGCGAATGATAAATAGGTATATTTATTATTAATACTTAAACACCTTGTAAACTTAAAAGTATATAGTCGTACACCTTCCCAAGAGAAAACGAGGAAAACGAATACAATAAACGTGTACACCACCACACAAGTGATAACAGTATATATAAACTAGAAATTGTTATAGTTTATACATTGAGTTGTTAGCCTAAATATGTAGACTAAGACTTGACCGTATTTACTTAGGTAATTGACGGTGTGATTCACTACCTGCTTGGATATATAATATCAATCGAAGGGCTACCTTCTAAGGTGAGTTTATAGCCCCATGTTTTACTGTTATTTAAATGATTTACATCCTTGGGGTGAGAACATGCTTGTTTTACAAATTAGACGTAAGTGTACATTTTATACTATGATTACGTGTTTGCCTAAGTTACCATAACCCATTATGTCCATGATCATGAACTGTTAATTGCATAGATGTGATTGGGAATTACATTATGTGGGCACAAATGTTATGAATAGATCTATTAGGGATTTACAATCCCTGTTCGGGTGACTAGCTATCACCGGGAAATAACGCATACCATGTCGAATTTGGGATGTTGCGGGGTTAGCACATCATTCACAAACTCTTGTTGGCAAATATATTTGCATTCATATATGTCGAGCTTTAGTGTCATGAGCTTAGGAAAAAGTAATTACTTTTTATGATGTTTCCATTTGTTGCTTAATCATACACTTGGAAATCTTGCGGTCCTACCATTGATTTTCATAAACCTATGAATTCACCAACTTTATGTTGACGTTTTAAGTATGCTTTTCAGGTCAATAAGGCACGAGGTGCGATGATACATTGGAAGTCAATAATTGAAGAGTCAACACTTAAGATTTAGGGTCTTATTACAATATGGGGACAATTGTTATAAACCAGAATCTTTATTTATATTGTTGAACAATTTGAAGCCATAGGCTTATGTAACAAACAAGTATTTTGATAATCCAATGTACCTTTTTTTCAAACGACACGTTTAGTAATCGTTCTCAGATCTTGTGCTATTGATCTGTGAATGTAACGCCCTCGGATATTTAACATTCTGCTGCGTACTCAGATTTGAGAGTGTTACAACCCTGGTAAGGCGAACGTAGTGGCTGATGCATTAAGTAGGAAAGAGCGGCTGAAACCTAGACGTGTAAGGGCTATGGCTGTGATTATCCATATTGGAATGAGAGAAAAGATACAAGCAGCCCAGAGAGAGGCGCTTAAGCAAGAGAATATACTTATGGAAAATCTGCATGGGTTAAATCAACAGATGGAGAAGAAAGAGGGCGAGAGTTTGTATTTCATGGACCGTATATGGGTTCCATTAGTAGGAGGTATGAGAACGATGATCATGGACGAAGCTCACAAGTCTAAGTACTCTGTGCATCCAGGAGCTGATAAGATGTACTATGATCTTCGAGATATGTATTGGTGGCCGGGAATGAAGAGAGATATTGCTACTTATGTTAGTAAGTGTTTGACATGTTCAAAGGTAAAGGCTGAGCATCAAAGGCCTTCGGGCTTACTGCAACAACCTGAGATACCTGAATGGAAGTGGGATAAGATCACTATGGATTTTATCACTAAGTTGCCTAGGTCAAAAAGTGGGCATGACACGATTTGGGTCATAGTTGATAGACTGACTAAGTCGGCTCATTTCCTAGCTATAAGAGAAGACTATAGTACTGAGAAATTGGCAAAGATCTACGTCGATGAAATAGTCGCGAGACATGGAGTTCCTGTGTTGATTATTTCGGATAGAGATGGACGATTTACGTCGCGTTGCTGGCAGACTGTGCAAAAAGCATTAGGGACAAGGTTGGATATGAGTACGGCTTATCATCCCCAAACGGATGGACAAAGTGAGCGTACGATTCAGACCTTAGAGGATATGTTGAGGGCGTGTGTAATTGATTTTGGTGGTAGCTGGGATGTCCATCTACCATTGGCTGAGTTTTCTTACAATAATAGCTATCATTAGAGTATAAGATGTGCTCCGTTTGAAGCTTTGTATAGGAGGAAGTGTAGGTCGCCTATTTTATGGGCTGAGATTAGAGAAAGTAGTTTGATTGGACCTAAATTGGTTCAAGAAACGACTGACAAAGTTGTGTTGATAAAGGAAAAGCTCAAAGCAGCGAGAGATCATCAAAAGAGCTATGTTGATAATAGACGCAAACCATTAGAATTCGAAGTAGGAGATCGAGTGATGTTGAAAGTATCACCTTGGAAAGGTGTAATTCATTTTGGGAAAAAGGGAAAGTTGGCACCGAGATACGTAGGACCATTTGAGATTCTTGAAAGGATCGGTCCTGTAGCTTGTCGATTGAGATTGCCTGTGGAATTGAGTGGGGTACACGACACGTTTCATGTGTCAAACCTAAAGAAATGTTTGGCTGATGCTAGTTTGCATGTGCCATTAGATGAGATAAAGGTTGACAAAACTCTTCGTTTTGTTGAGGAACCTGTAAAGATAATGGATCATGAAGTTAAGAGTTTAAAGCGTAGTAAGATAGCGTTAGTAATGGTTCATTAGAATTCTAAGGGTGGTCCTTTAGTTTACTTGGGAATGCGAGGATTATATGAAGTCTAAGTACCCTCAGTTGTTTGTTGATCGAGCTGATGAATCGGCTAGTTAAATCTCGGGACGAGATTTCCTAAAGGAGAGGATACTGTGACAACCGTGACTTGGGCAGGTTAGTCAAACCGTTAAGTTGAATTATGTGCCTGTTGCAATGTATGGTTTATGTGATTTTATGTGTTATGTATATTTATATGAGTTTACGTGGATTATACGAGTTATTGGTAATTAGTCTATTGAGTGTGATCATCTCAATAAGATTGGATTGATGGTGAAATTTGTTGAGTTCATTTCGTACACTTTTGAGTGACAAGGAAATGATTATTAAGATTTGAGCATTTTCGTGTTAAGTGTGTAAGTATTATTACGTATACGTATTTTTGTGTTAGTAATTTAAGGTAAGTTTAGATTTTAGAAGTTAGTTAAGAAAAATGTAAAATTTCTATTTTTGGAAAGTTATGTTAGAAATGAAAAGTTAGTATTTATTTTTAGAAGTTTAGTAAATTGCGTTTATGCAAAAAGTTATAGTCAAATAAGTAAAAATTTTTAAAAAAAAATTAAGGTTATATTAGTAAATATATAATTAATAAAAAAAATAAAAATATATATATATATATATTTATAAAAGGGCCGTTCGGTTTTGTATAAAAAAGGGTAAAGGAATTTTAATTGTAATCAAATACCTAGTTATAGTTAATCTAAAACTCTTCTAGGTAGCCTATAAATACAAATCAAAGATCCCTAAACCTCCTATTGTGATTAATCGGCCGAACCTAAGGAAGAAAAAAAAGAAGAAAAATTTTAGGGTTTTCTTTTAAGGTAAATTCTAATCTTTGTGTAATTCTAGTTAATTAATTTTTAATTATTGTAATCTAAGTATGATGGATTAGGGCTTATAAATTAGGGTTTATATATTAGGGTTTTAATTTTCTGGAAGTTATAGTTTAATGATGATTGGTTGATCATTAGTTTAATGGGTTACGTGTTTTGATCATGCGTTAGGGTTTAGATTGCCCGAATTAATTATTTAATTCACTGCAGAAAGTTAGCAGTTTTGTAACGAGTATAACTCAATCATAAATTATCAAATAAATAATTTACAACATACTGGAGATAACCTCAAAGAGTCTAATTTCCATAAAAGTTGTCCTCGTAAGTTTTTATGGTCGGGAAGTGGGTCAAAATGGCGTTACAAAATCAGTGTGTAAAACAGTAACGAATTTCAGTTTTGCTTTTGATTTTTCTAAAACTACTTAGACATCTAGTTAGAAGGTAAAAATCGCGTGGAAGTTAGTTTATATATTGTGTGTGATCCCTGAATTTTTACTAAGCATAAAAGGAGGTCTAAAGTGGTCAGATAGTGCCATACGTTTAGAAGGTCAGATTCTGGATGAATTTTGGACACTTTGGATTAATGAATTTCTAAAGAGTATTTGTAAAAGGGTAATGGCTTTGGGAGAGATATGAGAGGTTCATAGGACATATATATAGCATGATGTTTATAAATTAGGGTTTTAAGTTTCTAGAAGTTATAATTTAATGATGATTGGTTGATCATTAGTTTAATGGGTTACGTGTTTTGATCATGCGTTAGGGTTTAGATCGCCCGAATTAATTGTTTAATTCACTGCAGAAAGTTAGGCAGTTTTGTAACGAGCATAACTCAATCATAAATTATCAAATAAATAATTTACAACATACTAAAGATAACCTTAGAGAGTCTACTTTCCAGAAAAGTTAGCCTCGTAAGTTTTTATGGTCGGGAAGTGGGTCAAAAAGGTGTTACAAAATCAGTGTGTAAAACAGTGACGAATTTCAGTTTTGGTTTTGATTTTTCTAAAAATACTTAGACATCTAGTTAGAAGCTAAAAATCGCGTGGAAGTTATTTTATATATTATGTGTGATCCCTGAATTTTTTTTAAGCATGAAAGGAGGTCTAAAGTGGTCAGCTAGTGCCATACTTTTAGAAGGTCAGATTCTGGATGAATTTTGGACACATTGAATTAATAAATTTCTAAAGGGTATTTGTAAAAGGGTAATGACTTTGGAAGAGCTATGAGAGGTTCATAGGACATATATGTAGCATGATGAATTTTGGTTTGAATTATATGAGTGTTTAAGTGGAGCGTTTAAGACGTGTAAGTGAGTATAAAATTCTGCTCAAAACCAGAAAATTTAAAGTGTAGTATTGAAGCGTAAATAGCATATGTAGGAGTTGGAAAATGTTTAAATCAAGTATAAAGCTATGGTAGATAGCTTAGATATCCATCATAGTTGAGGTTATATCATATTGGGTTGAATGCCTAATTGATGGTAGCTTATTGTGCGCTTAATTGTTTAGATTGTCCGTGAAGTGTTTGTGAAGATTTTGTTAGAATATTTTGGGAAGCTAAGCATCAGGTGAGTTTCATAGCCCCTTTTTCTTATGTTTTCTTGGGGTGAAAATGATGCGAAGAGGTTTTGAAATGTTTTAGTTACTGTGATAATGTGGTTTAAATTATGCATGGGCTATACGTGACTATTGAATGTTATGTGCTACTTGCTTTTATGGTATGAATTGCTGTGCTTGAGCGTAATCGTCTCATGGCGTTTATGGATTTGTTTGGTAGTAAGCGTGATCGTCTTATTACTGTGAGTTGTTTGAGTGAGCGTGATTGTCTCATTGTTGTTATGTTTGGTGTGAGGATTGAGCGTAAACGTCTCAATGTGTCCACTTGAGGTGGATTGCTTGTTAGCTTGTATGATAGTACGTTGTATGTCCTGCTATGTTATGTTTTATTTATCACAGTAATTGGATTTAAAGGTTTGTTTTGCATGTCTCAAACCTATGACTCTCACCGACCATTGTGTTGACGTTTTTAAGCATCATTTTTAGGTGAGCTTCGTGAGAATATTGAGGTTATGAGAAGTGGCTAGAGTGACCGCTAGGATTGCATTGGAGTTCGTTCCTAAGTTTATTTATGTTTGTCGCTTGGATTTTGTTGAATGTTATTTGATTTTATTAGGTTCATGAAGTATTGTCCTTATATTGGTGAAACCCTTTTTCATTAATACAAGATGTCGTTCATTTGGTTTTCGATATTGTCATGACACATTGTGTCTTTATGACTTGGTTATGCATTTTAGTGTTTCTCTATTGTTGACACCATTGTGTTGTGATGATATCCATGACGTTACGCCTCGTGTTTCCGCCTTGGCGGGGTGTGACATATTGGTATCAGAGCCTATGGTTATAGAGAACTAGGTGGTTGAGCCTAGACTATAGCTTAAGAGTCCCTCATATAGATGCATTTAGGGCTTATGTGTAAGTATATACCTATTATGCTTATTTTCCTTAAGTTTCATAAAGTACATTATACTATATAATATATATATAAGTTTAGTTTTTCTTTGTTATTTTGAGAATTATATCCTGATATAGTCTATGTTTTGTAGCTTATTATAGTATGTCTCCCCCTATTCGTAGAAAGTACCATGATTCAGTTGCTTTCGCAACTCGGTGTAAAAAGATTAAGAAATGCAGGCGGGGTAACTGCAAGATCCGAATTCCTTTTGTATGTAGCCTGTGAGTCCAAAGGAGATGATGTCCCTGGGTAAGGAAGTTAATGGACAAACGGTTGAGGAAATCGAAACAAAGATAATTGCTAAGGATGGCACTATCACCAGAGTTCCTGGAAAATTTCAAGGTTATGAAACGTCTGAAGAAGAGCCGGAGGAACAACCTAGAAGACATGACCTGTATGGATTTGTAGATCACCCACAACTTCAACAAGGAAATCTGATGAATGAGTTTGCACCACATCGACTACCTCAGCCAAAGGGTAACATGAATGGTTGGTTGATAGAAGATGAGGAAGAAGTAGAGAGGAATGAAGTGGACTCGGACCTTGAGTCCACCGCAAGTAGTAAACCTGTGTGGGAGAAAACAACTGAAGATGATCATGACCGCGCGTCTAGTAACTGCCCATGGTGTTCTAAGTGACTGATGTGTTTTTTTTAGCTTGTTTTTCTTTCTTTCGACGTTTGGAGCCATGTTAGGAATGTTATTTTCAATGTTTGAATTCTGAGTATTAATAATAAAAGTGATTATTAGGATTATTCCTTGTGTTATTTGTTGGTTTCATTTTTTTAAGGTGCTATATGGTGTGTTATATTATGAAGTGTCTTCATAGGAGGGAGTACAACTGTGAAAGGGGGCATCTATAATTATGGTAGCCAAGATAATTATGCATGCGCCACGACACAGGTGGACTTGCAAGTATGATTACATGGATTATTGTTGATGCGTTGTATGTATGTATATGGTTATTAAGAAGTATGATTCGATCACGATTCTTATTATATGGGCTAATGTATATAAATTTTATATCTTATAGAAAATGGCTCCATCACGTCGAAGTGGCAACAACGATAACAACAACAACGAGAACCCTGACATTGCTGCTATTATCGCGCAGCAATTGCAAACCATTCTTTCTCAGATTGTCACTCAAGTGACTAAACATGTGAACAATGCTAATTTCGGTAATGGAGATATTGGTGGTGGTGGAAATGGAAATGGTGGGAACAACGGATGCACTTTCAAGGCATTCCAATCTTGTAATCCTAAGGAGTATGATGGGAAAGGAGGTGTGATAGTACTTACTCGTTAGATCGAGAAGATGGAAAACGTAATTGATAATAGTGGTTGTGCGGAGAATCAAAAAGTGAGTTATGCGGCTAGTTCATTGGTGAACAAAGCTTTGACTTGGTGGAACACTCAAGTCCAAGCAAAAGGACGGGAGGCTGCAATGGCCATGACATGGAACGATTTTAAGGCATTGATGGTGGAAGAATTCTGCCCAAGTAATGAAATGGAGAAATTGGAGAATGAGTTTTGGAATCACAAGATGGTGAGAGCTAATCACGCTGCCTACACTGATAAGTTTCATGAGTTGGCCAAGTTGGTCCCACACTTAGTTACACCTGAGTCATCTCGTATTAAGAGGTACATAGCCGGACTGGCTCCTGAGATAAGGGGAATGCTTCGAGCAACCCAACCAACTACTATTCAGACTACAATACTAAGGGTTGGAATACTTACTGACGAAGCAGTCAGCTGTGGTACCTTGACAAAGGGTAATGACAAGAGGAAAGTAGTGGAAGAGTCTGGTAAGTCAGGAAGATCGTGGAAAGACAACAAGAAGGTAAAAGTAGGGCGCAGGGTTTTGTGGGCGACATGCTCCTCCTAGAGAATAGAGAAATGAACTGTCGCATACTCAAATCCCATGTGTAGCAAGTGTAATAGCATCCAGTAAAGGGCTCTGCATGGTGAGTTATAACTGTCATAAAACCAAGGCCATTTATCCAGAAAATTGTTGGGCACCAATTAGACAAGTGACTCCGGTGAATGCTGTTAGAATAAGTAACAATCTGAAAGTAGGCTATGAGTGTGGTAGTCCAGATCATTTTCGCAACACTTGTCCCAAGATGAATCGAGCACCGGGGCAAGCTGGAAATCAATTGGCTTTGGAGGGCAGCTGAAATAACTGAAGCAATGGAAACCAAGTTAGAGGAAGATCTTACAATGTGAATGTGAATGCAATGGAGGCAATCTAGGATCCTAACATTATAATGGGTACGTTCTCTCTGAATGATCACTTTATTACCATATTATTTGATTCTAGAGCCAATTTTAGTTTCATATCTACTGAATTTGCGCCCCTACTTAATGTGAGACCTAGTATTGTGAACCATGGTTATGTGATAGAAATAGCTGATGGTAAGAAAGTAAAAGTGGATAGAATTATCCATGAGTGCAAACTAGAACTAGGAGGTTCCTTGTTTAGCATAAACTTGATACCTTTAGGTCATGGAAGCTTTGATGTGATTGTGGGAATGGATTGGTTGTCCCAACATAAGGCTGTGATAGTATGTCATGAGAAGGTAGTAGAAATACCCGTGGAGGATGGTAGGATCCTTAGGGTACATGGAGAACGGGCTGTAGGAATCACCAAAGCATTGAAGAGTGCAAAGGAGGATGAACCAAGGTTGAGCGATATATTTGTGGTATATGAATTTAAAGATGTGTTTCTAGAAGACTTGTCAAGATTGCCTCCGCAATGACAAGTGGAGTTTTGCTTAGATCTAGTTCCTAGAGCGACACCTATAGCAAAGTCTCCATATCGTTTAGCGCCTTCGGAGAAGCAAGAATTGTCTGGGCAGCTGCAAGAGTTGCAAGACAAGGGGTTCATACGACCTAGTCATTCTCCATGGGGAGCGCCAGTGTTATTTGTCAAGAAGAAGGATGGATCGCTACGTATGTGTATCGATTATAGAGAGTTGAACAAATTGATGGTTAAGAATCGTTATCCTCTTTTCAGAATTGATGATTTATTTGACCAACTACAAGGATCGTGTTACTTCTCTAAGATATACCTTCGGTCATGTTTACAACTACGTATGCATAAAGACGACATACCTAAGACGGCATTTCGAACATGATACGGACATTTTGAGTTTACGGTTATGCCTTTTGGGCTAACCAATGCACCTGCAGTTTTTAGGGATCTGATGAACAGAGTTTGTAAACCGTACTTAGATAAGTTCATGATTGTATCATCGATGACATCTTATTCTATCAAAGACGAAGGAGACATAAAGATCATTTGGGTTTGGTGTTAGACTTGTTAAGGAAGGAGATGCAGTATGCCAAGTTCTCAAGTGTGAGTTCTGGTTGGCAAGAGGTGCATCATTTCGTGGTTCTCGTGTTAATCAGACATGTATTACATGTGGATCCTAGCAAAATAGAAGCGGTAAAGAATTGGAAGACCCTTACAACACCTTTTGAGATTCGATCATTTTTGGGATTAGCCGGTTATTACCGATGGTTTATTGCAAACTTTTCCAAAATTGCTAAACCTCTTACCTTGTTAACTCTGAAGAATCAGAAGTATGTGTGGGGCGTGGAGCAGGAAGAGATTTTCAGGACCTTAAGAATAACTTGTGTGATTGCACCAATATTTGACGTACCTGATGGGAGTTGAAGATTTTCGTAGGTTTAGTGTGATGCTTCAAACCATGGATTAGGTTGTGTACTCATGCAAAGAGGCAAAGTTATTGCCTATGCATCGAGGCAGCTGAAAATCCATGAGAAGAATTACACGACGCATGATTTAGAGTTGTGAGCGGTTGTATTTTATCTTAAGACTTGGAGGCATTATCTATATGGTACTAAGAGTGTTATCTATACGGATCACAAAAGCCTTCAACACATTTTTTATCAGAAAGAGATGAATATGCGTCAGAGGAGATGGATTGAGTTGTTTAGTGATTATGAGTGCGAAATTCGTTACCACCCTGGTAAGGCGAATATAGTGGCTGATGCATTAAGTAGGAAGGAGCGGCTGAAACCTAGACGTGTAAGGGCTATGGCAGTGATTATCCAGATTAGAATGAGAGAAAAGATACAAGCAGTCCAGAGAGAGGCGCTTAAGCAAGAGAATATACTTATGGAAAATCTGCATGGGTTAAATTAACAGATGGAGAAGAAAGAGGGCGAGAGTTTGTATTTCATGGACCGTATATGGGTTCAAGATAAGTTTCAGATGAGTTCTATGGGAGAACTTACTTTCTTTCTAGGATTACAAGTACAACAGAAGGAAGATGGAATATTTATCAGTCAGGATAAATATGTAGCTGAGATTTTGAAGAAATTCAACTACTCTGATGTGAAGTCTGCTTCAACTCTTGTTGATTTGGAAAAACCTTTGGTCAAGGATGGAGATGCTGATGATGTTGATGTACATCTCTATAGATCTATGATTGGGTCTTTGATGTATCTCACAGCATCTAGGCCAGATATCATGTTTGCAGTATGTGCATGTGCTAGATTTCAAGTTACTCCAAAGACATCACATCTATTAGCAGTCAAGAGAATTTTTAGATACTTGAAAGGCAAGCCAACTTTAGGCCTTTGGTATTCCAGGGATTCTCCATTTGAACTGGTTGCTTACACTGATAGTGACTATGCTGGAGCAACTCAAGATAGGAAGTCTACAACTGGAGGTTGTCAGTTTTTGGGAAACAGGTTGATATCTTGGCAGTGTAAGAAGCAAACTGTGGTTGCCACTTCTACAACTGAAGCTGAATATGTGGCTGCTGCTAGTTGCTGTGGACAAGTACTCTGGATTCAAAACCAATTGCTAGATTATGGGTACAATTTCATGAACACTGTCATTAATATTGACAATAACAGTACTATCTGCATTATTGAAAATCCTGTTCAACATTCTAAAACAAAACATATAGAGATTAGGCATCATTTTATAAGAGATTGCAATGCTAAAAAGTTAATACAAATGGTTAAAATTCATACTGATTATAATGTTGCAGATCTTCTTACAAAAGGTTTTGATGCTGGAAGATTTCAGTACTTGGTCTCAAGTATTGGAATGCTAAATCCTTAAATGTCTATCTCTTTATGTTTTGTAAAAGTTTTGTAAAGGATTAATACTGTCAGTCTTCTCAATTAGTACTGCTAAGTATAATTAAAACTGCTAGTTATACTTAAGACTGCTTGTTAAAACTGTTAGTCATACTTAATGTTGTCAATAAGAAAATACTTTGGATCTTGTATTTTTGTGCTATGGACTAACATCTGCAGGTAAAGCATATTGAATACCTGATGTTGAATGCTTCACCTTTGAAGAAATGTTTGAGAGAAAGTTAATGATCTTGGATCACAGTTTTTAACTTTTATTCATGGGTTATGCATAAATATGGATCCTCATGAATTCCCACATGTCTATCTAGTCTTTTCTAGTGTGCTTGTGATGAATAGAGGCATGTTGTTGTATAATTATTGAAGACAGAGTTAATACTGTTAGGCAGAAAATTACTACTGCCAGGCAAAAGTTACTACTGCTGGGCGCCAAAGTTACAACTGTTGAGCAAATTCTTATCTCTTGAAGCATTGTTTGAGGGGAGGCCTATTATGTCAATATGCAGTCAAGCATGCATGGAAGGATATGTTATATCAAAAGTATGTTAAAAGAATCAAAATCATCTAGGCATGTCAAAAGAGGTCGGGACACCAAGATACCTCAGTCTAGTGGTCCCCCTGAAAAAGGTTGGTGATGAGGCTGTCCATAAGGAGTTGGGTGACAGAATGGAAAGGGCTGCCACTACTGCTTCTAGCTTAGAAGCAGAGCAGGACAGTGGTAACATCAAATAAGACCCAATCCATGGCAACACTTAATGAATTAACTCCTTAGGGAATTGGTTCAGGTAGTGGTCCCAGGTGCCAAGATACCATATTGGGGGATGTGGATGCTCAAACTAGGTTTGAGATTACATCTAAACAGTCCAATGATCCACCTCTCTCAAGAGGTTACACACTTGGAAGTGGGGAGGACAGTATGAAACTATTGGAATTGATGGAACTTTGTACACAACTGTCATATAAAAATAGAAAAAGTGTCTTGGTGAGCCAAAAAGAAATGAGAGATTAAGTGAGCTTAAAAATAGAAAAAGAGATGTGTGCATAAAAACAGAAATGAGTGATTAGGTAAGCAAAAAGAATTGAGAGATAATGTGAGCATAAAAACAGAAAGAGAGCTTGTGAGAATCAAATTTGATGATGAAAAATGCTTTTTGGAATGAGATTTGGGTAATTACTGGGGTATTGAAGTTAATGCTGCTAAGCATACAGTTTCTACTGTTGGTATACATTAATACTGCTAAGCTTATGTTGATACTGTTAGCTTTAATTAATGTTGCTAGGCATACGTTAATGCTGCCAGTTCAAGTTCCTGCTGATGTGGGTGAATTTATAAATACTTCGATTCAGGGTTTCATTTACTTCTTTATTCGATTTCATTCATTCAAACACTCTCTAAACATAAACCCTAATTAATGGGTTACGTGTTTTGACCATTAGGGTTTAGATCGCCAGAATTAATTGTTTAATTCACTTCAGAAAGTTAGACAGTTTTGTAACGAGCATAACTCAATCATAAATTATCAAATAAATAATTTACAACATACTGGAGATAACCTCAGAGAGTCTACTTTTCAGAAAAGTTATCCTCGTAAGTTTTTATGGTCGGGAAGTAGGTCGAAAGGGCATTACAAAATCTGTGTGTAAAACAGCGAATTTTAGTTTTGGTTTTGATTTTTCAAAAAATACTTAGACATCTAGTTAGAAGTTAAAAATCGCGTGGAAGTTATTTTATATATTGTGTGTGATCTATGAATTTTTTTCTAAGCATGAAAGGAGGTCTAAAGTGGTCAGCTAGTGCCATACCTTTAGAAGGTCATATTCTAGATGAATTTTGGACACTTTGGATTAATGAATTTCTAAGGGGTTTTGTAAATGGGTAATGGCTTTAGGAGAGCTATGAGAGGTTCATAGGACATATATGTAGCATGATGAATTTTGGTTTGAATTATGGGAGTGTTTAAGTGGTGCGTTTAGGACGTGTAAGTGAGTATAAATTTTTACTCAAAACCAGAAAATATAAAGTGTAGCATTGAAGTGTAAATAGCATATGTAGGAGTTGGAAAAGGTTTAAATCAAGTATAGAGCTATGGTAGATAGCTTAGATATCCATTATCGTTGAGGTTACATCATATTGGGTTGAATGCCTAATTGATGGGAGCTTATTGTGTGCTTAATTGTTTAGATTGTCCATGAAGTGTTTGTGAAGCTTTTATTGGAATCTTTTGGGTGAAGCTAAGCATCAGGTGAGTTTCATAGCCTATTTTTTATGTTTTCTGGGTGAAAATGATGTAAAAAAAGATGTTTTGAATAGTTTAGTTATCTGTGATTAATGTGGTTTAAATTATGCATGGGCTATACGTGACTATTGTATGTTATGTGCTACTTGCTTTTATGGTATGAATTGTTGTGCTTGAGCGTGATCGACTCATGGCGTTTATGGATTTGTTTGGTAGTAAGCGTGATCGTCTTATTATTGTGAGTTGTTTGAGTGAGCGTGATCATCTCATTGTTGTTATGTTTGGTGTGAGGATTGAGCGTGAACGTCTCAATGTGCATTGATGTGATTGCATGTTAGCTTGTATGATAGTACGTTGTATGTCCTGCTATGTTATATTTTATTTATTACAGTAATTGGATTTAAAGGTTTGTTTTGCGAGTCTCAAACCTATGACTCTCACCAACCATTGTGTTGACGTTTTGAAGCATCATTTTTAGGTGAGCTTCGTGAGAATATTGAGGTTATGAGAAGTGGTTAGAGTGACCGCTAGGGGGGGGGGGGAGGGGGGATTGCATTAGAGTTCGCTCCTGAGTTTGTTTATGTTTGTCGCCTGGATTTTGTTGAATGTTATTTGATTTTATTAGGTTCATGAAGTATTGTCTTTGTATTGGAGAAACCCTTCTTCAATATACAGATGCGCGTTTCATTTGGTTTTCGATATTGTCATGACACATTGTGTCTTTATGACTTGGTTATGCATTTTAGTGTTTCTCTATTGTTGACACCATTGTGTTGTGATGATATCCATGACGTTACGCCTCGTGTTTCCGCCTTGGCGGGGTGTGACAGATTGGTATCAGAGCCTGTGGTTATAGAGAACTAGGTGGTTGAGCCTAGACTATAGCTTAAGGGTCACTCATATAGATGCATTTAGGGCTTATGTGTAAGTATATACTTATTGTGCTTATTTTCCCAGAGTTTCATAAAGTACATCATACTATTATATATATATATATATATATATATATATAAGTTGAGTTTGTCTTTGTTATTTTGAGATCCGTATCTTAATATAGTCTATGTTTTGTGGTCTATTATAGTATGTCTCCTCTTATTCGTAGAAAGTACCACGATTCAGTTGCTTTCGCAACTAGGTGTAAGAAGATTAAGAAATGCAGGCGGGGTAACCGCAAGATCCGAATTCCTATTGCTATGTGGCCGTGTAGAGTCAAAGAGAAGATGACCCTGAAGGAAGTTGATGGACAAACGGTTGAGGAAATTAAAACAAAGATAATTGCCAAGGATGGCACTATCACCCGAGTTCCTGGAAAATTTCAAGGTTATGAAACGTCTGAAGAAGAGCCGGTGGAACAACCTAGAAGACATGACCTGTATGGATTTGTAGATCACCCACAACTTCAACAAGGAAATCCGATGAATGAGTTTGCACCACATCGACTACCTCAGCCAAAGGGTAACATGAATGGATGGTTGATAGAAGATGAGGAAGAAGTGGAGAGGAATGAAGTGGACTCGGACCTTGAGTCCACCGCAAGTAGTAAACCTGTGTGGGAGAAGACAACTGAAGATGATCATGACCGCGCGTCTCGTAACTGCCCATGGTGTTCTAAGTGATTGATGTGTTTTTTAGCTTGTTTTTCTTTCTTTCGACGTTTGGAGCCATGTTAGGAATGTTATTTTCAATGTTTGAATTCTGAGTATTAATAATAAAAGTGATTATTAGGATTATTCCTTGTGTTATTTGTTGGTTTCATTTTTTAAGGTGCTATATGGTGTGTTATATTATGAAGTGTCTTCATAGGAGGGAGTACAACTGTGAAAAGGGGCATCTATAATTATGGTGGCCAACATAATTATACATGCGCCACGACACAGGTGGACTTGCAAGTATGATTACATGGATTATTGTTGATGCGTTGTATGTATGTATATGGTTATTAAGAAGTATGATTCGATCATGATTCTTATTATATGGGCTAATGTATATAAATTTTATATCTTATAGAAAATGGCTCCATCACGTCGAAGCGGCAACAACAACGAGAACCCTGACATTGCTGCTATTATCGCGCAGCAATTGCAAACCATTCTTCCTCAGATTGTCACTCAAGTGACTAACAACGTGAACAATGCTAATAACGGTAATGGAGGAAATGGTGGTGGTGGAAATGGAAATGGTGGGAACAACGGATGCACTTTCAAGGCATTCCAATCTTGTAATCCCAAGGAGTATGATGGGAAAGGAGGTGCGATAGTGCTTACTCGTTGGATCGAGAAGATGGAAAAACTTATTCGATAAAAGGTTTGTTCGAAATCAAAAGGTGAGGTATGCGGCTAGTTCATTGGTGAACAAAGCTTTGACTTGGTGGAACACTCAAGTCCAAGCAAGAGGACGTGAGGCTGCAATGGCCATGACATGGAACGATTTTAAGGCATTGATGGTGGAAGAATTCTGCCCAAGTAATGAAATGGAGAAATTGGAGAATGAGTTTTGGAATCACAAGATGGTGGGAGCTAATCATGCTGCCTACACTGATAGGTTTCATGAGTTGGCCAAGTTGGTCCCACACTTAGTTACACCTGAGTCATCTCGTATTAAGAGGTACATAGCCGGACTGGCTCCTGAGATAAGGGGAATGCTTCGAGCAACCCAACCAACTACTATTCAGACTGCAATACTGAGGGCTGGAATACTTACTGACGAAGCAGTCAGCTGTGGTACCTTGACAAAGGGTAATGACAAGAGGAAAGTAGTGGAAGAGTCTGGTAAGTCAGGAAGATCGTGGAAAGACAACAAGAAGGCAAAAGTGGGCACAGGGTTTGTGGCGACAGCTCCTCCTAGAAATGAAGTCGCAAACTCAAATCCCAAGTGTAGCAAGTGTAATACGCATCACCCAGTAAACGGGCCCTGCAATGTGTGTTATAACTGTAAAAAACCAGGCCATTATGCCAGAAATTGTTGGGCACCAATTAGACAAGTGACTCCGGTGAATGCTGTTAGAATAAGTAACAATCCGAGAGTGTGCTATGAGTGTGGTAGTCCAGATCATTTTCGCAACACTTGTCCCAAGATGAATCGAGCACCGGGGCAAGCTGGAAATCAATTGGCTTTGGAGGGCAGCCGAAATAACCGAAGCAATGGAAACCAAGTTAGAGGAAGAGCTTACAACGTGAATGTGAATGCAATGGAGGCAGTCCAGGATCCTAACGTTGTAACGGGTACGTTCTCTCTGAATGATCACTTTGTTACCATATTATTTGATTCTGGAGCCGATTTTAGTTTCATATCTACTGAATTTGCGCCCCTACTTAATGTGAGACCTAGTATTGTGAACCCTGGTTATGTGATAGAAGTAGCTGATGGTAAGAAAGTAGAAGTGGATAGAATTATCCGTGACTGCAAACTAGAACTAGGAGGTTCCCTGTTTAGCATAAACTTGATACCTTTAGGTCATGGAAGCTTTGATGTGATTGTGGGAATGGATTGGTTGTCCCAACATAAGGCTGTGATAGTATGTCATGAGAAGGTAGTAGAAATACCCGTGGAGGATGGTAGGATCCTTAGGGTACATGGAGAACGGGCTGTAGGAATCACCAAAGCATTGAAGAGTGCAAAGGAGGATGAACCGAGGTTGAGCGATATATCTGTGGTATGTGAATTTGAAGATGTGTTTCCAGAAGACTTGTCAGGATTGCCTCCGCAACGACAAGTGGAGTTTCCGCATAGATCAAGTTTCCTGAGCGACGCCTTATAGCAAAGTCCTCATAATCGTTTTAGTCGCCTTCGAGATCAAAATTGTTCTGGGCAGCTGCAAGAGTTGCAAGACAATGGGTTCATACGACCTAGTCATTCTCCATGGGGAACGCCAGTGTTATTTGTCAAGAAGAAGGATGGATCGCTACGTATGTGTATCGATTATAGAGAGTTGAACAAGTTGACGGTTAAGAATCGTTATCCTCTTCCGAGAATTGATGATTTATTTGACCAACTACAAGGATCGTGTTATATTCTCCAAATAGATCCTTCAGTCAGGTTATCACCACGCCGCGTGGCAATAAGACGACATACCTAAGACGGCGTTCCGAACGAGATATAGACATTTTGAGTTTACGGTTATACCTTTTGGGCTAACCAATGCGCTTGCATTTTTTATGGATCTGATGAACAGAGTTTGTAAGCCGTACTTAGATAAGTTCGTTATTGTATTCATCGATGACATCTTAATCTACTCAAAGATGAAGGAGAAGAGTGAGATAGAAAATTCGTATGTGATGTCACCAATGGAGGGTGCACGGGGATGACGTAGCTAAGACTATTTTTAGGATGCGTAATGGACACGTTGAAGTTTACGGCTATGCCTTTTGGGTTAACCAATGCACCAGCGGTTTTCATGGAGTTAATGAGCCGGGTGTGCATGGCCGTATATAGACAAGCTAGATAACGTATATATACCGACGATATTTTAAACCGACCCGAAGTCTAAGGAGGAGTACGAGTCGCACGTGAAGATGATCGTGGAGTCACTGAAGGAAGAGAAGATGTACGTGAAGTTTTCCAACAACGTGGAAGCGGAGCATAGAGGAAGCTATCTAGATGTGGAAGGAATCAAATGGGTAATGAGCCGATCTTGGCATTGCCGGAAGGAGCAGACGATTTCGTAGTATATTATGACGCGCGAAGTAAGGATTTAGAAGCATGCTTGGAAAAAGGGAGAAGGTGATTGCTTGTACGTCACGACAACTGAAGGTTCTTAAGAAGGATTGCATGACTAACGTGGTAGGTTTTGCCTTATAATGCTAGAGGCATTAAGTGAACGAGACATGGAGAGTAATTTATACGGATCATGAATGTCTCCAACACACTTTCAATCGGAAGGATTGAACATGAGGCAAAGATGATGGATGGATGTTATTTAGTGAGTTTGATTTCGAGGCCAAGTACCATCTGGGAAAGGCAAATGTAGATGTTGTACCGTGGAGTAGGAAGAAGGAGTGAAGCCAAGAATGAGTTCGAGATAGATGTACGACGATCCGATCTAGGTTTGAGAAAAGGATGTTGGTGATATAAGATAAGATGTCCAAAGCAAAGAACGCGTCAACATAAGATGTTGTGTGGCTTGGACCAACGAGTGTGAAAAGAGATGGAGAGTGGTTCATATTGGTTAGACAAGGTTCGGACCTCCATTTGGAGAGATGTAAGGACCTTGGCTATTGAAGAGGCATATACGACAAAGTATTCTATCCATCTTGGAGCGGATACGATGGTGTGGTTTTAGGTTAAGTAATCGATGGCTGAGTATGAAGAAGGATGTAGCTAGTTGCGGTAGTAAGTATTTAGCGTATTCGAGAGTGGAAATTGAGTATCAAGGGTCTTCAGGATTGTTGCTACAACCTGAGTTACCCAAGTAGAAGTGGGAAAGGATAACTAAGGATATTGTTGTCAAGTTACCAAGTGTGAGTAGTGGATACGATGCGATTTGGGTGTAGTCAATGGACTGACTAAGTCACCCCATTCCTAGCTATGCTCAGGACAAGTAGGGTAGATTTTAGAGGTAAATGGGAATACTCACTTTCGTGAGATGAGTTTTTCCCTAAGGTGGGGATTATCATTCGAGTATGGATGTCTTCATTTGAAGCATGGTATGGAAAGG
Source organism: Tanacetum coccineum (assembly GCA_026074375.1). Lineage (NCBI taxonomy): Eukaryota > Viridiplantae > Streptophyta > Magnoliopsida > Asterales > Asteraceae > Tanacetum > Tanacetum coccineum. The sequence continues at coordinate 27,489 of BQNB010043954.1, forward strand.
AATGTAGGTTACCGTTTTATGGGCCGTAACTGGAGAGAGTGAGTTGAATGGATCGAATTTGGTACAAGAAACAACCAACAAGATAGTGGTAATACAGGAAAGGCTTGAGGCAGCCAAATTGTTGAAAGAGTTAGCTTGGTAGTAGTGGGAAACTTTGGAATTAATGCTGGTAGGTTATGGGTGGTTGAAGGTCTCACCTTAGAGAGGTGTAGTACGTTTGGAAAGAAAGACAAGTTAGAACCGAGTTATGTAGGACCATTTGAGATCTTTGGATATATTGGGCCTACAGTTCGGTTGAGAATTTCTATCTTATGAGCTGAGTATCGGAAAATTGGTTGGGAGGTGCTGAAAGTTTGGGTAAACCTGAATTTGCGTGGATTCTTTAGATACGTTGAGCTTTGTAACATCTTATATCGTAATTTCAAGACAGTTCTTGTTTGATGAGTTGCGAGGTTAAGATATAAAACACGTTGTTACAATAACTTAAGGGTTTGATAAGTTTTCTCGATGACGAGCGAGGTACATGTAGTGGGATGCTTCTTTTCGTTTGGGGTTGTTGTGTTGCTAATTGCACCCTTGTGGGGGTAAGCAAAGTCATTAGCAGTTGGATTCGGATTTTGGAAGTTAGTCGAGGTTAAGGTTGACAAGACTCTTTGTTTTGTCAAAGAACCGTTAATGTTGTGGACCGAGAGGTCATGAGTAAAAGCGTAGTATGATAGTATTAGTGAAAGTTCGTTGGGATTCGAAGCGTGGTCCTGAGCTTACTTGGGAACGCAAGGATCAAATGAGGTCTAAGTGTCCTCAGTTGTTTGTCGATAGTGCTAATGCCTCAAGTAGTTAAATCTCGGGACGAGATTTTCTCAAGGTGGGGATACTGTGACAACCATGATTTGAGCAGGTTAGTCAAACCGTTAGTATTGACTTATGTGCCTGTTGCAATATATGGTGTATGTAATTCTGTGTGTTTATATGAGTTTATGTGGGTTATGTGAGGTATTGGTAATCAATCTATTGAGTGTGATCATCTCAATGAGATTGTAATGGTGGTGGAATTGGTTGAATTCATTTCGTTCACTTTTGAGTGACAAGAAAATGATTATTGAGATTTGAGCGTTTCTGTGTTAAATGTGTAAGTATTATTACGTATATGTATTTATGTGTTAGTGAATTAAAATAAGATTAGGTTTTAGAAGTTAGGTTAAGGAATAATGTGGTTAAAATATGGAAGATGGTAGTAAACTTTCCATATATAGAAAGTGAATTTGGAAATGAAAAGTTATTTTTAGAAAGTAGTTTTCAAGCAAAATGGTTTAACAAATTAGCTTAGGTTTTTATAAAACTTAAGGTATAAAGATAATTAATTAATTAATAAAAGAAAAGAAAAAAAAATATTTTTTTAGGCATGAATAGTAAAATCCGAATTTTAGAAAATAAAAGGAAAAAGAAAAAGAAAAGGAATTGTATTTGGAAACAAATTCTAACTGGGCTTTATCTATAATTAATATTGTGCCTATAAATACAACACAAATCTCAAACCCCCTCCCCCTTAACCTGTCGACCGAACCAAGAAGGAAAAAGAGAGAAAAAAAATTAGGGTTCTTTGCTAAGGTATTTTTTTCTAATCTTTGTTTAATTTTAGTTATTAATTTTCAATTCTAGTAATCTAAACATGATGGATTAGGGTTTTAAATTAGGGTTTATAAATTAGGGTTCTTAAGTTTCTAAAAGTATATGATGAATAGATCATGTTTGATCATTCGTTTGATTTCTTACATGATTGGGGTTGTCGGTTAGGGCTCAATCTTTGGATATAGTCGTTATAATTAACTGTAGAATTTTGGTCAGTATTGTAGAGGTTATAACTCATTCATAATTTATCAAATAAACATTTTACAACATACTGTAGATAACTTCAGATAGTCTACTTTCCAGAAAAGTTGGCCTCATGTGTTTTTATGGTCGGGAAGTGGGTCAAAAGGTCGTTACAAAATCAGTGTGTAAAATAGTGACGATTTCAGTTTTGGTTTTGATTTTTCTAAAAATACTTATACATCTAGTTAGAGGCTCTAAATCACGTGGAAGTTAGTTCATATATTGTGTGTGACCCATGAATTTTTTCTGTCCCTAAAATGAGGTCTAATTGTGGTCATTAGTGTATACTTTTAGTAGGTCAGATTCTTTTATGGATGGAATTATGAACACTTTGACTAATGAATTTCTAAAGGGTATTTATAATGGGTAATGGCATATTGGAGAGATATGAGGGGTTAATTAAGACATATTAGTAGGCATGGTGGAATTTGGTTTGAATTATAGAAGTGTTTTTTAGCGTGGTACGTTAGACGCGTCTCTGAGTATTAACATTTCTGCATCAAAAACCAGAAAAATTTAAAGTGTAGCATTGAAGTGTAAATGACATATGTAGGAGTTAAAAAAGGGTTAAATCAAGTATAGAACTATGGTAGATAGCTTAGATATCCATCATAGTTGAGGTTACATTATATTAGGTAGAATACATAATTGATGGTAACTTATTGTGTGCTTATTTGATTAGATCATTCATGAAGTTGTTTGTGAAGCTTTTTGTTGGAATCTTTTAGAAAGCTAAGCAAAGGTGAGTTTCATAGTCCCGCTTTTTTTTATTGTTTTTACATTTGAGATGGAAATGATGCTAAGAGGTTTTGAATGTTTTTAGTTAGTGTTGATAATGTGTTGTTTAACGATGCATGAGCTTACGTGACTATGGTTATGTTATGTGTACTTGCTTTTATGGTATGGTTTGTTTGTTGTGAGCGTGATAGTCTCATGGCATTTATGGTTTTGTTTGTGTAGCTGTGATCGTCTTATTACTGTTGAGTTGATAGTGAGCGTGATCGTCTCATTATTGTGAATGGATTTTTGTGCTTGAGCGTGATGTCTCAATGCATTGATGGATTGTTGTGGATCTGGGAACACGTTTCGTTCCAATTGTTTTGTGATGATGAGTGTGAGAGTCTCAATGTGGATTGTTGTGATTGTCATGTTAGATTTGTATGATAGTAGTTGTATGTTTGCTATGCAATGTTTTTATTTATCACAGTCATTTGATTTAATAGGTTTGTTTTGTGTGTCTTAAACCTACAGGATCTCACCGACCCTTTGTGTTGACGTATTTAAGATCATTTTCAAGTGAGCTTCATGAGAATATTGGGTTAGAGAAGTGTGACTAGAACGACAATAGGATTGCATTGAGTTAGCTCTGAGTTTGTTTATGTTTGTTGCATGGATTTTATCGAATGTTATTTGATTTTATTAGGTTCGTGAGCTATTTGTTCTTGTATTGGTGAGACCATTTTTCATTAATACAAGATGTCGTTCTTTTGGTTTTCAGTATTGTCATGACACATTGTGTCTTTATTCCTTAGATATGCATTTAGTGTTTCTATATTGTGACACCAATTGTGTTGTGATGATATTCATGATGTTACGCCTCGTGTTTCCGCCTTGGCGGGGTGTGACATAATTGGTAATCAGAGCACTATGGTTATATGAGTACACTATGTGGTTGAGGCATAGACTATAGTTTAAGGGTCCGTATCATATAGTTCGCATTTTAGGCTTAAGTTTTTGTGTACGTTTTACAGTTGTTTTGCTACCTAAAAAGCTTTGAATTATTTCAATTTTATATTTACTACTATATGATTATGTAAATTATACTTTTCATTATGGGGACTCTAATAATATATACCCTTTGTTATTATTTTAGTCAATGTCTTCCCCTACACTAGGAGATCTCGTTGGGAGTTGTTACCTCCTGGACCCGTGAGGTGGGTGACTTTTAAGAGAGTAAATTAAAACCCAAGCGAGGCCCAACGTATGTTTATTTTTGTTTTATACCTTAAGGCTTTGCTTTAATCGAGGATTGCTTTTTTTATTTTAGGTCACGATGTGACTTCTGTTTTGTTTGGTGATACGATTGGGATTTTTATGGTTCGTTAGTTGTTTATTCATGTTTGAGTTTATATTTGGCATTTTATTAAGTGTTATGTGGTAGATGCTGTGTTTATCATTGAGATGTGTGGTCTTGGAATTAAGTATTCGTGTGAAAAAGTACAATTATAATTATGGTCGCGACATAATTATAAAGGCAACACAACATGAGGGGACTTGTGACTTTGATTGCATTGATTCATTGTTGCTGTATGTATTATGTAAGGATGTATGTATGAGGTGTAGATGGCAAGTGTTGATGTGATGTGAGATCCTGTAGAGGATGGTTGTATGGTTTGAGAATTCCCTCTCAAACCGATTGGGGATTATTTTAGGTTGGGTTGCGTAGATGGTAAGGTTCCCTTTCATCTATATATGTGGATTTCATCGTTAACCTGTTGCATTGTCGTCGCGATTCTTAAGTTGGTTCGTTAGCTCGTTGTTCGTTGAGATATCCAAAGCTCGTGTTGGTATTCTAAGGTGTTATCATAGAACTGGTGTTCTATGTTCTCCGTTTGTCGTTTTGATTGTTTTCCTTTATCTTAAGGTGACGATACTTTTGGTTTTGGTCTAGAACGTTGGTATGGATGAGTTCTCAATGGTTTGTTTGGTTTGCAAGGTTCATAGTCGTGTTCGTTTCAAGAAAATTAACATTTTTGTATAGGAATCCTTAAGGTATTTTGGAGTTATTTTTCTATCATTGATGTATTTTGTTGCGAGTCTAATTCCTTTCCAAGTTTAAATTTTGTTGTAGTCGATATCATATCGTTTGTGATAAAAACCTCTTTCGAAAAATTAATTTTATTAATAAATATTGCACACAACATTTATTTTAACCATCTTTTGATTTCTTTTATATAATCATTATTAAATAAGTTTTGGAATTTTATTTAAATTTTTTTTTACACTGTAAAATTATTGGCATTATTAACTTAGGTCGATTTATTGTTTTAAAATGATTGTATATGGTTATGAGGGAAAGTTTCCTTGGGTAAAAAGTCGGTTTTGGTACAAAGGTTCTTAATCTTTTAATTAATGGTTCATGGTACGTGGTATTATTTATTGGGTGTTTCTAGCATCGTTGATGCGTTTGTTAGGTATGAGGTTCAATCGTTATGTCAATGTTTATGTTCGGTTGTTTCTTCTTTTGGGATTGTGTGATTTTTGGGTCCATACCAATTGGTGCATGTGAAGTTTGGTATTTCTTCATGGCGTGGTTCTAGAGTTGATGGTAGGTCATATCTTCAGAGTGGTGCGATTGATGGTAGCGAAGCGAATGGAATTATTCGCGATCCCAAGTTGGAATTAGAGAGTTCTCGTTTTACTTTTGATTGAGTACCTCTTAGTTATGGGAGCGTTGATGTAGCCGTATGAGAGAATTAGTTGTTGAGGCATAAGGCTGGGATGTATGCCCAAGAGGTAGTTAACCTATCACCTTTAGTGAGCTAAAAAGTGTTTAAGGTTCGTGAGGAAACGAACTAAAGAGGATGCGAGGTCTCGTAGGAGTACCAAAGCATATGAGTCGAAATTTAGTGATACTTTAGTAGTATGTGAGCTTCTCAAAGTGTTTCTCAGGATTTAGTGGGTTTTACCCCTCGTCGTAGAATAGGATTTCGTATGAAATTAGTACAAGGAGCGATGCCGATTTGCGAAGGCTCGTGTCGTTTGACGTTTTTAGAAAGGCAAGAGGTGTGGAATGATTGCAGGAGTTGCAAGGTGAGGGTTGGTTCGAATGGTAACTTGTTGTGGGAAGCGTCCGTATTGTATGATGAGAAGAAAGGTGGGTAGTTTAGGATGTGCATGGAGGAGTTGAGAAGAGTGAGATAGAAAATTCGTATGTGATGTCACCAATGGAGGGTGCACGGGGATGACGTAGCTAAGACTATTTTTAGGATGCGTAATGGGACACGTTCGAAGTTCGCAATGTTTTTGGGTTAACCAATGCACCAGCGGTTTTCATAGAGTTAATGAGCCGGGTGTGCATGGCCGTATATAGACAAGCTAGATAATGTATATATACCGACGATATTTTAAACCGACCCGAAGTCTAAGGAGGAGTACGAGTCGCACGTGAAGATTATAGTGAGACAACTGAAGGAAGAGAGCTGTACGTGAAAGTTTCAACAACGTGAAAGCGGAAATAGAGGAAGCTATCTAGATGTGGAAGGAATCAAATGGTATGAGGAACGATCTTGGCATTACGGAAGGTGCAGACGATTTCATAGTTATATTATGAGCGAGAAGTAGGATTTAGGAAGCATGCTTGGAAAAAAAGGGAGTAAGGTGATTGCTTGTACGTCACGACTAACTTGAAGGTTCTTATGAAGGATGGCATGACTAACCGTGGTAGGTATTGCCTTATTATTACTAGAGGCATTAAGTGAACGAGACATGGAGAGTAATTTATACGATATGAATGTCTCCAACACACTTTCAATCGGAAGGATTGAACATGAGGCAAAGATGATGGATGGATGTTATTTAGTGAGTTTAATTTCAAGGGCAAGTACCATCTAGGAAACGCAAATGTAAATATTGTACCGTGGAGTAGGAAGAAGGAGTGAAGCCAAGAATGAGTTGAGATAGTGTACGACGATCCATTAGGTCTAAGAAATGGTGTTGGTGATATATGATAGATGTCCAAGGAACAAGAACCGTCAACATAAGATGTTGTGTGGCTTGGACCAACGAGTGTGAAAATAGATGGAGAGTGGTTCATATTGGTTAGACAAGGTTCGGACCTCCATTTGAAGAGATGTAAGGACCTTGGCTATTGAAGAGGCATATACGATAAAGTATTTTATCCATCTTGGAGCGGATACGATGGTGTGGTTTTAGGTTAAGTAATCGATGGCTGAGTATGAAGAAGGATGTAGCTAGTTGCGGTAGTAAGTATTTAGCGTATTCGAGAGTGGAAATTGAGTATCAAGGGTCTTCAGGATTGTTGCTACAACCTGAGTTACCCAAGTAGAAGTAGGAAAGGATAACTAAGAATATTGTTGTCAAGTTACCAAGTGTGAGTAGTGGATACGATGCGATTTGGGTGTAGTCAATGGACTGACTAAGTCACCCTATTCCTAGCTATGCTCAGGACACGTAGGGTAGATTTTAGAGGTAAATGGGAATACTCACTTTCGTGAGATGAGTTTTTTCCTAAGGTGGGGATTATCATTCGAGTATGGATGTCTTTATTTGAAGCATGGTATGGAAAGGAATGTAGGTTACCGTTTATGGGCCGTAACTGGTGATTGTGAGTTGAATGGATAAATTGGTACAAGAAACAACAACAAGATTAGTGGTAATACAGGAAGGCTTGAGGGCAGCAAATTGTGAAGAGTTAGATGGTAGTAGTGGGAAACTTTGGAATTAATGCTGGTAGGTTATGGGTGGTTGAAGGTCTCACCTTAGAGAGGTGTAGTACGTTATTTGGAAAGGAAAGGACAGTTAGAAACCGAGTTATGTAAGGTCATTTGAGATCTTTGGGATATATTGGGCCTACAGTTCGGTTGAGACTTTATATATTTGGAGCTGAGTATCGGAAAATGTTGGAGAGTGCTGAAGTTTGGGTAAACCTGAATTTGCGTTGTTTTCTTTAGATTCGTTGAGCTTTTGTACATTTATATCGTAATTTCAAGACAGTTCTTGTTTGATGAGTTGCGAGGTTAAGATATAAAACACGTTGTTACAATAACAAAAGGGTTTTGATAAGTTTTCTCGATGACGAGCGAGGTACATGTAGTGGGATGCTTCTTTTCATTTGGGGTTGTTGTGTTGCTAATTGCACCCTTCTGGGGGTAAGCAAAGTCATTAGCTGTTGGATTAGGATTTTGGAAGTTAGTCGAGGTTAGGTTAACAAGACATCTTTGTTTTTGTCAAGAACGTTAATGTTGTGGTCGATTGATAGGTCATGAGTAAAAGCGTAGTATGATAGTATTAGTGAAAGTTCGTTGGGATTCGAAGCGTGGTCCTGAGCTTACTTGGGAACGCAAGGATCAATAGTCTAAGTGTCCTAGTTGTCTGTCGATAGTGCTAATGCCTAAAGTAGTTAATCTAGGACAGTTTTCTCGAGGTGGGAGACTGTGAAAACCATGATTTAAGCAGGATAGTCATAACTGTTAGTATGGATTTTGTGCTGTTGTCATATATGGGGTGTATGTAATGCTGTAGTTGTTTATGTGGGTTATATGAGGTATTGAGTAATCTATATATTGAGATGTGATAATTCACTGAGATTGATTGGTGGTGGGAATTGGTTGAATTCATTTCGTTCACTTTTGAGTGACAAGAAAATAATTATTGAGTTTTGAGCGTTTCTGTGTTAAATGTGTAAGTATTATTAAGTTTATGTATTTATGTGTTTGTGAATTAAAATAAAGATTACGGGTTTTGAAGTTTGGTTAAGGATAATGTTGGTTTAAATATGGAAGATAGATGGTAGTAAAATTTTCATATATAGAAAGTGATTTGGAAATGAAAAGTTTATTTTTAGAAAGTAGTTTTCAAGCAAAAATGGTTTAACAAATTAGCTTAGGTTTTTATAAAACTTAAGGTATAAAGATAATTAATTAATTAATAAAAGAAAAGAAAAAAAATTTAGGCATGAATAGTAAAATCTGAATTTTAGAAAATAAAAGGAAAAAGAAAAAGAAAAGGAATTGTATTTGGAAACAAATTCTAACTGGGCTTTATCTATAATTAATATTGTGCCTATAAATACAACACAAATTCCAAACCCCTCCCCCTTAACATGTCGACCGAACCAAGAAGGAAAAAGAGAGAAAAACAAGTTAGGGTTCTTTGCTAAGGTATTTTTTTTCTAATCTTTGTTTAATTTTAGTTATTAATTTTCAATTAATGTAATCTATCATGATGGATTAGGGTTTTAAACATGTAATTTTTGGCTAGGGTTTGGATTAGGGTTTTATGTTTATGAAAGTTTATGATGTAT